>JASDQU010245356.1:262887-277525 GCA_032191745.1 Picea mariana | reverse complement strand
AAAGGACTTCTTAGAAGGTTCTACTTCTAGAAGATTCCTCCTCTAGAATGTTCTTAGGTGATGGTAGCACTATATAAAGGGGTTCAAGCAATGTAATGAGACATGAAAAGAAATATTGTATTTGGAGGGGTAGCTCAATAGGAGGATGCCCCCTCGAAGAGGCAAGTGAACATGAGAGGATCCCTCTCATAATAAGATCCATTGTATGGTGTTGCCCTACCTCAAGGGTTTGGTAATAATAAAGCGTGGTTTCTTCTATCTTGTTTGGTGGATCTATTGTGTATTCAATATTTTTGGTGATTATATTTTTAGAACTATTCAGGTACTTAACAAGTGGTATCAGAGAACTTTCCTTGGCAGACATTGTGGGCAAATATTTTCTATTTTTGCAGATTTTTTTCAGAGAAGAAAAAAGAGGGCCGCGACATTCCATAAATTTTTGGTATATTTGTGTGAAAAATTTGCAGAAACTGGTTGTACATATGAGTTTCTCTCATAAAAACACCCAATTTGAAAAGAAAAATCGTCCGAAACGGAGTCCGGGAAGTCAAGATATTGAAGTTTTAAAATCTGCAAATTTTCAAGGTTTTTTCTGTGGACGGTGGTGCAATTTTTTTTTTTTTTTTAATTTCTGTAGCCGATGGAGGCTGAATTTTCCCGAACAAATTATATATCTGAGTTCCTCTCATAATTTCACCCAATTTCAAAAAAAAAATCAACCAAAACAGAGTCCGGGAAGTGAAGTTATGAACATTTTAAATTCAACAGTTTTTCAGGGTTTTTTCGGAAAACGCCGCGATTTTCTGCAGTAAGTTATTGTTCTATTTTTTGGGTTTTTTTATGACGGATGTGGGACCAAAAGGTTCATAGGGTGATCATATGACTATTTCCTCTCAAACCATCAAGGGTATTATTGAAGCATTCAAATCCAAATTGTATGACACATTGGATGCTAGATTGCATGACCTTGCAAATGGCCTCAATGATAGTTTCCGTAGTATTCAAGATTCATTGGATAGCATACAATAGATATTTCTTATGGCAGACATCAGGGATGAATATAATCAAGAAATATATGTTTGGTATGATTTTGAGGCCGATTGTGATGATTGGTATATGGATAGTTGTCATTTCTGGGATGACAACCACTTTCATATTTTATTTGATGACTCTAATCCACCTTCTGTAGAGAGCATCAATGTGACAAATCGAGAGCCAATGATTATTACTAGTGTCCATCCTGCATATTCTACAATGGTATTATTCCTTCCAGATTCTGCTAGAACCCTTTTCCATTGTGGATCGATCTTCTTATTTGGATCCACATGATAGGTGTTAGTCTTTGGAGCATCATTTTGAGTTGGTTATTGGGTTCCAAAATCTTCCACAGGGAGTTCACATGAGCACTTGGACATGGACCCGGGCTTACAATGGTGGTTGGACTACTTCAGCATGGTGGTTTTCCTTTCTACATGGGACCTTGGTTCTTCAATCTTCTTCAGCATTATGGTCCACAATTATCCATGGGACCCTAGTATATGGTTGTACATCAAGCGTTGAGGACAATGATTTCATAAGGGGGATGGAATGTAAGGTAGCTAGAGAGGTAGTGGGGGGGCCTAGAGGGCCCATAGTGATAATAGCAGAGATCATTCAATGTAAGGTGGACTAGGTCCACTATATTATTAAATAAGGCCCACTATGGTAGTTAGATATAATAAATGGGTAATTAATATAATAAATGTAAGAGGACTTCTTAGAAGGTTCTACTTCTAGAAGATTCCTCCTCTAAAATGTTCTTAGGTGATGGTAGCACTATATAAAGGGGTTCAAGCAATGTAATGAGACATGAAAATAAATATTGTATTTGGAGCAGTAGCTCAATATGAGGATGCCCCCTCAAAGAGGCAAGTGAACAGGAGAGGATCCCTTCCATAATAGAATCCATTGTATGGTGTTTCCCTACCTCAAGGGTTTGGTAATAATAAAGTGTGGTTTCTTCTATCTTGCTTGGTGGATCTATTGTGTATTCGATATTTTTTGTGATTATATTTTTAGATCTATTCAGGTACCTAATAGGATGTCAGGGAGAGAGTCAAGAGTGCACAAGAAACCGATGCATTCTTCGAGATTGTAAAATCATACATAAAACAAGATCCCATAGGGCTGAAGTATGAAGGTTATCAAATGTTGAATGATGACCTGCTAACTTACAAAGGTAGGTTGTATATCCCGAATTGTGACGACTTGAAGAGCTTCATAATGGATGAACTACAAAAAAGACCATATACTGGCCATCCTAGTTATCAGAAAATGATTACGACCACTTGGAAACTGTTTTATTGGCCAGGACTGAAGAAGGACGTAGTCAATTACTTGGATAAATGTCTAGAATGTCAGCAGGTTAAGGCAGAACACCGACATCCAACAGGGTTTTTGTAGCCCCTACCAATTCCAGAATGGAAGTGGGAAACCATCTCCATGGATTTCATCACCGAATTACCAAAATTGACCAAGCAGAATGATGCCATCATGGTAGTGGTGGAAAAATTGAGCAAAGCTTCTCACTTTATTCCCATTAAGTCAACTTGCAAGGTAATATATATTGCTAGTATTTTCATGAAAGAGATATTTAGGCTGCATGACATGCCTAAGGAGATCATATCTGACAGAGATACAAAATTTACTTCGAGCTTTTGGAAATATTTAATGGTTGGTTTTGAATCTAAATTATTGTTTAGCACAACTTATCACCATCAAACTGATGGAAAGACAGAGTGGGTAAACCAAGTATTAGAGGACATGTGAAGGATGCATGTAATGCATCAGCCTAAGAAGTGGGAATACTACCTACCACTGGTAGAGTTTTCCTACAACAATGGCTATCAAAAGTCATTGAAGATGAGCCATTTTGAATCCCTCTATGGTAGATAGTGCAAGACTCCAATTAACTGGAATAATCCAGTAGATAGAATTACAATCGGGCCAGACATGCTGAAAGAAATGAAACAACAAGTAATTCAGATAAAACAAAATATAAAAATAGCTTAGGATAGACATAAAAGTTATGTAAATAGAAAGAGGACTTCTAGAGAGTTCAAAATGGGGGATCATGTGTATCTTAGAGTTATATCCAGAAAAACCTCCTTGAGAATGGGAGCTTGTGCCAAGCTGGCACCTCGGTATTGTGGACCATTTGAAAATTTGGATAAAGTGCGACCTATAGCCCATAGGATAACACTCCCTCCCACAGTGAAGGAACATAATGTTTTCCATGTTTTGTTATTAAAGAAATATGTGCATGATTCTAATCATATTATTCACTGGTCTGCGATTGAGGTGGAACCAAAGGGAGAATTCCTGCCATAACCTCAATGCATAATAGACAGGAAGGAGACCCCACTCAGGAACAAAACCATTGTTTTAAACCTGTGAAGTAAAGCAATGCATATATATTCTTAAGCAAAACATAATTTAATCAATGGTTCATACACATAGTACACAAAGATTTATACCAGAAACTCTCAACCGGGGAAAACCTCTCTTATATTCATTATATCGAATTTCACCATTCACCATACAATATATACAATGTTTTTAGGTATTCCGTAGATACCAAAACCCTAATCTCTTAATTCGAGATTAATTTAGAAAACTGCTAAAAATAGTAAAATCCACTAAAAATAGCAAAATCCGCTAAAAATAGCAAAAACCGCCCAAAAAATAATTTCGGGGCGCTGTCCCCTAGTGTCGAACGCTGTGTGTAACCAGGAGGGGTCATACCTGTCCCCCCTGGGACCCCCCTAGGAAGCGCCCAGCGCACACAACACAAAGAGCACTACTAGAGGAATCGTCAGACGTAGTTGTCGAATCTGATGCGCCCACACACACACATGTAAAGAATATAACACATACCCAACATTCTCCCACTTGTTGTTTTCTTTTCATCCAGGGGTCCACAGGATTATATAGTCAAAAATCCAGGGCAACAATGCCCATTATTACTCTACACCAGGAGAACTTTTATGTGCTCACAGACTTTGTCAATGAATCTGAAACATTCTTCAAAGTGTCAACCTTTTCTAGCAACACCTTCTTTTCCTCAACCATGTCTCTCACAAAGCGATACTAAACATCAATATGTTTTGTCTTCGAATGATAAGTTGGGTTCTTTGCCAGGAAGATTGCATTCTGTATGTCACAATCTAATCTCACTGCTTGTTGTACCAACCCAATACCTGAACACAATTTTTGTAACCATATTGCTTCCTTGCTTGCATGAGTGGCTGCCATGTATTCAACTTTTGTAGTTGAGAGTGCCACTACAGCTTGTATTTTTCTCATCCAATTGATTGCTCCTCCAAATAGTTTAAACACATACCCACTTGTAGATATTCTATGATCCAGATCTCTAGCCTAGTATGCATCAACAAAACCATGTATGTCCACCACTCTGTCTAATCCTGGTCTTCCTTGGCAGCACAATCCATAATTGGTAGTGCCACACAAATACCTGAAGACCCTCTTTACTGATGTCCAATGCTCCTTCCCTGGTTTTGACATATACCTGCTCAAAACTTCCACTACATGTGCAATGTCTATTCTAGTATAGACCATTGAATACATCAAACTGCCAACTGCACTGGCATATGGAACATGGGACATGTCCTCTTCTTCTTCCTGTGTCTTGGGACACTAATCTGAAGATAACTTTACACCTATAGGAATAGGAACCTTGACCGGTTTACTTACATGCATATTAAACCTTTGCAATATCGTCTCAACATATTTTCTCTGATTCAACCAGAGTTTCCTGTTTGCACGATCTCTTTTAATTTCCATTCCCACAATGAAGTTAGCAGCACCGATATCCTTCATGTCAAATTTGGAGGATAGGTGTGATTTCACCTCCTTGATAATATCCATGTTATTTCCTACCAACAACATGTCATCAACATACAACACTACATAAATGAATTTATTACCAACCTGCTTGGAATATATACAGTGATCAGCCCTACTTCTCACAAATCTCAATCCAAGGATGTATGTGTCAAACTTTTGGTACCAAATCCTAGGTGATTGATTCAGACCATATAGTGACTTCTTTAGCTTACATACCAACTCTTTCTTTCCCTTCACTACAAAGCCTTCTGGCTGCTTCATGTAGATTTCTTCTTCCAAATCCCCATGTAGGAATGATGTCTTCACATCCATCTGTTCCACTTCAAGATCAAAAGCAGTAGCAATAGATAAAATAAATCTAATAGAAGTTAACTTAGCAACAGGAGAAAAAATATCATCAAATTCAATTCCCCCTACCTGGGAATAACCTTTTGCTACTAATCGAGCTTTGTATTTCTCCATTTTTCCTTCTGCATTTAACTTCTTCTTAAACAACAATTTTCTACCAACATATTTTCTTCCATCTGGAAACTCAAATATATCCCATGCCTCATTCTTATCCAAGGCATCCATTTATTCAACCATGGCCTTCTTCCAGAGTTTACTATACTCTGAATTCACTGCTTCCCTATCAGTTCTAGGATCATCATCAGTAATAGATAAATAAAAATTGGAACAAAAATCAGGTCGACTATACCTTTTTGGTTGCCTTCTTTCTCTCACTGATCTCCTCAATACTGGGGTATGAGGTTCTTCTTATTCTTTTGCTTCATCTTCTTCAGATGATTCATATTTTGCATCATCCAACACAAGCTCTATTTTCTCAGGTTCTTTTGGCCTTGGTAGGAATTCTTGTTTGGAAACATCTTTTACCTCTCTGAAAACAACATCTCGACTGTAAACAGTCTTCTTGGTATTTGGGTTCCAAAGTTTATAACCTTTCACACCATCTTTATAACCAATAAAGATACACTTTTCAGCCTTTTATCTAGCTTACTCTTATTTTCCTTTGGAACATGTACATAAGCATCACAACCAAACACTCTAAGATGTTGAAGAGAGGGTTTCTTTTCAGTCCATACCTTGTGTGGAGTTTTATCATCCAACGCTGATGAAGGTGATCGATTGACCAGGTAATATGTTGTACCCACTACCTTTGCCCAAAATTCTTTCCCTAACTCGACACCACTGAGCATGCTCCTTTCTTTTTCCATCCGTGTCATGTTCATCCTTTCTGCAACTCCATTCTGCTGAGGAGTGTACAGAGTAGTCTTCTGCCTTGCTATACCACACTTCTTACAGAATTATTCAAATTCATTTCCGCAGAATTCTCCACCATTATCTATTCTCAATACCTTTATTTTCTTTTCTGTCTGATTTTCTACCATGGCCTTAAACTCTTTAAATTTATCAAATGCCTCAGATTTCTTTCTAAGAAAATAAATCCATGTTTTCCTTGAGAAATCATCTATGAATGAAACATGATCCACATATTTCACTGTGTATCAACTCTAAGATCCCATTTTCTCTTGTAGCACTAGATGGGAATCTTACTCGATTTTGTTTACCATATATACAATGTTCACAGAAATCAAAATCTAGAGTGCAATTAGACATACCTTTACCGTGTAGTGTTCGAAGGCCCTTTTCTCCAATATGCCCCAATCTTTGATGCCACAACATGGTCTTCTTTTCAAGGACAATATTGGTCTTTTCTCTTTCATTTCTCTACTCATGGACAACATAAATGTTATACCCATTAGTATAAGTGCTTCCCAAAAACTTGTACAGTGTTCCACATTGAACTCCCCTCATCAACACCATTTCTCCTCGTACCATCTTGCAAGTGCCCTTTCCCAATACAGTATCCACTCCTGCATCATCCAACTTGCTTACAGATATTAGACTCCTGGCTAGTTTTGGAATGTGCAGAACCCCAGGGAGAGTTCTAATCCTTCCATCTTTTAGCAGCAACTTAACCCTTCCACGTCCCATCATTTTTGTTGTCGAGTCATCTCCTAGGAATACATCACCACCATCATATTTTTCATATTCAGAGAACCAGTCCCTGTGAAGAGTCATATGGTATGACGCACCTGAGTCGATCAACCATACATCACGGTCTGCATGTGTACCTATAGATTCCAAGTAAACATCACCTCCTTCTTTAGTGGAGGTTTTTTCCTCTGTAGAAGAGGTACTATCAGATCCCTTTGGTTTTTCAACCTTCTTAGACTTGCAATCTTTCTTATAATGCCCTGTTTTACCACACTTCTAGCATTTCCTCAAAGATTTTCCTGGAGACTTAGATCTACCTGTAGATTTAGATCTCCCCCCCAAAGGCTTACCAGGATTCCTATCTTGGGTATGACCTCTTACAAATAAAACATATGTGCTATGACTATCCATGCTTTTTTGCCTCATCTCTTTAGATAACAAGGATGAAACTACATCCTCATACTTCAATGTAGATTGAGTGGTACTGCCAATTGCTACAACCAGATTATCCCAAGAGTATGGCAAAGAACATAACAAAGTAATACACTTATCTTATTTTGCAATCGTAATATTAATAGAGACAAGTTGACTTACCAGAGTATTAAAGGCATTTAGATGTTCTATCACAGAATCTCCATCTTCCATCCTAATATGATACAACTTCTTTCAAAGAAACAACTTGTTTACCAGGGACTTTGATTCATACAAATTCCCTAACTCATTCCATAGTTCTTTGGTTGTAGATTCTCTTGAGACATTCAGCAACATCGAATCTGGGCAAAATCGAATAGTATTCCTTGCTCTTCTGTCCAACTTCTCCCAATCTTCCTTTTGACATACCAGTAGGTGGTGTACTAGTATTTTTTGTACTAGTAGGTTGTGTACCAGTCATCTGTGTGCCAGTAGGTTGCGTACCAGTATGTTGTGTACCAGGATCCACAACGATCCATTGTTCTTTGTCTACAAGAAGGTCCTCCATCTTGAGCTTCCATAGCTCAAAGTTTTTCCCGTTGAACTTCTCTATATTGATTCTAGAAGAGCTCGCCATTCCTCTTTATACACTCAAATAACCACTGCAAAATCTCCCACTAAACCCAGGTTTATCACAGACCCAAGATAAAATTGATCTATTAAGACCGAGCCAAACCCTCAACAACAAAGGCATCCCTCTGAATCCAACAAAGAGTTCTAATACCACCTATAAGTTTTAAACCCATGAAGTGAAGAAATGCATATAGATTCTTAAGAAAAACAACATTTAATCAATGGCTCAAACACATAGTACACAAAGATTTATACCGGAAACCCTCAACTAGGGAAAATCTCTCTTATATTCATTATATCAAATTTCACCATTCACCACACAATATATACAATGTTTTTAGGTATTTCATAGATACCAAAACCCTAATCCATTAATCCGGTATTAATTTAGAAAACCATTAAAAATAGCAAAAACCGCCCAAAAAAAAAATTTGGGGCATTGCCCCGAACGCTGTGCATAACCAGGGAGGGCCATACCTGGCCCCCCTAGGAACCCCCTAGGAAGTGAMTTGTGTAAACGACACAAAGAGAACTACTAGAGGGATCGTCAGACGCAGTTGTCGAATTTGACACACCCACACACACACACACACACACACAAATAATATAACACATACCCAACAATTCGGGGACAAAGGCAGATCTGCAAGGAAGAAGAGTGGAGAAAATGATCTCCAAYAGAGAAGACAGCTTTTTTAACTCTAGAGTTGAAAGGAAAACTTAGAAGCAAGCTCGTTTTGGGCAAAAGAAGCCATAGGAAGGGTTTTCTCTACAAGCTAATAAATGAGGCTCACTAGTGACTGTGGAAGTACTCGTGCAAACCTCCTTGCTTGGTATAGAGAAAACCAATTGCCAAGATCTCGTGGGAGGAGGAGAGTAACCTCTGTCCCTGAATGTCGTTGAGCAAGGAGAAAGAGTCTCTCTCATAGCATCATGGTATAGCTCGGGGGTGGCCAGCGGTAAATCCGTCAGGAGTGGCTATGCCTATGGTTGGGTGGAAACAGGCACCCCTTTCAACAATCGCTTCACGAACTCTGGTTTTTCTGATAAGTATCTTCATACTCTGTGTACTGAAATGGAAATGGTGATTGAATATAATTATATGTCTATGAATGAGTTCTATGTTGAATGGTTAAGTTAGAAATATGCATTATCTTTCTCTGAACTCGTGCTTTTAAATGGGCATACACTTGACTTTGTTGAGAAATTAGAGAGTTGTAATATGTAAGCCTGCAATATTGTCGGGGAAAGGTTTATTGGAATGTTTAAGTCATGTCAGTCTCTAGAATCTACCCGCGCGGGAATTCCAAGTTCAAACCCTGTGGAAGGAGGACGCCTTCTTCAGATCTTTCACCCGCATGACCAAGGGCTCATTAACATGTCCTTAAACCATTTATGGCTAAAGGAATTATTGTGTATCCCACAAGAGTTTTCAAAGGACCCATTTGACCAAGGTCTGGGAACCTTTTGTTAGGCCTGAAAGAAGTTAAGCCTTCTAGCCTCAAAACTCTGGGAGTTTGGAACTCTAGAGTACTTCGACCCTACTGTTTATAAATCGATTGAAGGCAACTAATAGTTATGGTTACCTTCTAGGTTAATCAGCTCCTAGTGGTTTCCTTATCCGAGCCAATTAGACTTTCCCCACCATTAAACCTTTACCCATTTAGTTATCATGAAGTAACACGAACCTCCAATCTAAGAGTATTCGGGATCCCCCCTTGGTCATTGGATCCACGCTGAGGCAACTTCAGAAAATTCCCACTCCGTGAGAACGAGGATTGTTGTGTTGGTTTTGTCACATGGGTGAGAAAAAACACAACACTTACTTGCCTAGTTAAGTCAACTAAACAAGACAGGGAGTTGTGAGTTGATTAGATAACCAAATACACATGAAACAAAGAAATAAAAATAAAAATAAAAGGAAACAAATGTTAGAAAACTTGCAAGAACTAGAACCATGAAAATGGAAATCATATAACTACAATGGATCAATATATTGATAGGCTAGCACCGTAGAGAAACGCAAGGACTTATGAATCCCCTCTTTTTCCTTGGGAGGGCTCTTGAGTTCACTAATAGAGAGCTCTTGTCTTCATACAATTGAAAGTAACAATGGTGAAAAAATACAATGTCAATCCTCTCAAGAGGTGAGTGGAATGGCCCTTTATATAGTGCTTAAATGATTCAAAGAGAAAAGAGGATTCTCCAAGAATAATTCTTGCAGCATAACAATACCTTGAAGTTCTTATTTTTCTAGCACACCCGTGGCATATATTTATAGTGTTCATTCATAGAAAGATATAATTGGTTCATAATGTGAACAAGGGGCCTTTTAGGGCACTTCCTAGCCCTTGACCAACCCCCAAGCTAGATTTCGCTCAGATCTGAGTATCAAATCGTGTTGGGGGTTGGAATGGAAGTGGTTGAGAGGTCGAAAAGATTTGTAAATGTGTCGTTCATGAGAAGTGCATAGGTTTGCTCGTATATAGTCGTGCATCTTGCGCATTCTATGCACATGCATAATTAGGGTTGTGTTGGCCCACGCATTCTACACACAGTGCGCGCGCTTCCTTTGGTGAATTTGTGCACTTTGATTTATGAACAAAGTATATAGTTTTATGCCCTTTTTGATGGATTTTGATGTTGTAGATGTGCTAATTGTTGTTGGAATTGATGCCTTTCTTAAATCATTGTTTGTAATGTTGCAAACGTTTTTTCGATGATAACACATGCCCCCTGATGTGTGAGGTTAGGAGCATATGTATAGCTGAAATACATCAATGTTTCTTTTGTTGATGGTGTCATTGTGTGGAAGTGCAAAGAGAGGAACTACAAGAGTGATCCGC
Organism: Picea mariana; assembly: GCA_032191745.1. Taxonomy (NCBI): domain Eukaryota; kingdom Viridiplantae; phylum Streptophyta; class Pinopsida; order Pinales; family Pinaceae; genus Picea; species Picea mariana. The sequence continues at coordinate 266,732 of JASDQU010245356.1, read as the reverse complement.
TGGAGGGAGAGGGAAAATTGTGGGAACCAAACCTTTCTCTAGGAAGAAAAAAATAAAATCTGTATACAAATGAGTGGGCATGCCCCATGCTCGTGTCATGAAACCAAAATGTGGGACTGTAACTAAAGGTGTATGATGATGTAGATAGTTGCAGTGCCCTTAGGGGCGGTTGACAATGACAGACGATTGTTCTGAAATGGTGAACTCGATCTGAATCGAGTATTGGATGACGATAAGAAGTGTCGATGACTCGTAGGAATTGATGGCCTAGCAAATTCAAAGGTCTTCAGCTAGTATGAAAAACTGCAACAGTCGCATAGTAAGACCCAACTTAAAATGAGATTTTGATGAAGTCGAATGTTATGGGGGTCAACGGAATCATAAATCACTGATGATTCTCTCTGATCCGTATGAGACTCCTCATTAAAAGGTAATGAGAGTTAAGATATTGTCGCCCTTCTGGAAACTATGTTGATGTCGACAGGAAGGGAGACACGACGTCAAGAAGCAAGGGAATTATTGAAATCCACTGAGTAATAGGTGATATCAGGTACTGAAAGGTAACATGGATGAAGTCAAGACACTATGGGACTCAGGACTGCCCTTGGTTGGGGTTGTGAAGAATGTTTGGCAACAACCATAAAAACTGGATCTAATGTCAGGGGGACAACTAGATGGGGGGTTAAACTGTGCTAGAGGATGAAAAAGTGGGAAAACGTAGAGATCGTGGTTACATGGATTTGGGATACTCATGTTTTGTCAACGATGGCTATATGAAAAAGGGTGGATGCCCCAACCAAGGGCGACATAGGTTGCTCTGTCAGGTAAAAGAAGGCCATTGAGGATGATGACTAAAAAATCTATGTATATGATGGAAACAAGGGCTTTATATAATTACCAAATGAATAAAGAACAATTGGAGTTGAGTATACAAATACTGAAATGGGTGCCCCGGTGAAAGATGGTTTGGCCTATTTAGGGCACAAGTTTGTGAAAAAGAACTGGTGGAGGGTAGGGGCCCCATGGGTGGGTTTATGTATTAGGTAAATGGATGGAGGACAATCTACAGATGGGAAAACTGATGGTGGATGAAATGGAGGGATAATGGAACTGTGGGGGTGCAGTTAAAAAAACCAAGTGTAGGATGATATGACGCGAGAGTCCATTGGGAAGGTTAGCAATATGATAAGAAGAAGTATGGGGTTCATTCTCGGAAGTGAAAAAAACTATCGGGACTCCCAATCCTAGGGGGTGAAAACAACATGAGTGTCAAGTTGCCAAGGGGAACTATGAATGGGAAAACTCATGTGGGGGAGAGTGCTATCGGTTGGTAGTACCAAAATGTGGCAGAGGTAAAGGTACTGCAGAGCCAGATGTAGGGACTCTAAAGGAAAATGTTTGAGGGTGTGACTGGGATATGAAATTGTTTACAAAGGGAGTAATTACATGCCAGTGTCAAACATATACCTAAAGGGGTTGTAAGCTTGCTTAACAAGTACCTGTGCATAAAAATCCAAATACACGACGTGAACAATATATGATGATAAAGAACATATAACAATTATTTGATAAAACTGAAAGTTAGCATGTGTACCTGAACGTGGCACGAAAAAAAATGCTCCTCCAGGGAGAAGTGCAGATGATAACCCAGGGAATATGAATGTGTAGATGGCTGGATCAGGATCTCGTGGCCGAGAATGATTCAGAAAACGGAGGCTTTGAGCTCCTGTACCAGAATGTGGAATTTGGGAAAAAGGGCCTATATATGGATGGTGGGCCCATAATGCCATCTCATTTGCACTAACACTATTGTTTATTTGGCAAGAGAAATGTGAGGTGATTTGAAAGATTAAGGGAGCTTGGGGCTACCGATCTGGGAGTTGCGAGAGACAGGTTAGTGACCTTATCGTCCCGCATTTTGTGAATTTGATGGATGTTAGCTAGGGACTGTACGAAGGGTTGTGCATGGTTTTTTAAGGGTAGGTGCTCAATAGTGCGTGGGAAATAGGTGAATACCCATGAATGGGTGCGCAAGTAGGAGTCGATTTATTGCACATTATGTGTGGTTTTATCCCAAATAGTTGTGTATTCGTGAATGTGCGACTGTTATGGGGAAACCCGCACATAATGTGCGGTTGTGGGGATTACAACCGCACATATGGGCGCGTGGAGTGGAAAGAGAGGTGCGCATAGGATGCATGCCTGTCTCATTGATAATTGTGCAGTCATACGTGGATGTGGGTGTGACAGTTGCACATGGGTGTGCAGTTGTATGAAGAACAATCGCGCACATATGCGAAATTGTATTGGATAAAGCCGCGTACTCTGTGCAGGCTTATGGGTGTATGATTTTTTTGTTATTATTATGTTTGATGTATGAGGTGGCTGATGAGGTGTTTCTGGGTGAATGCAGGTGATAAGTAGAGTTGGCGACGATGTTGTTCCATTTGCGAGAGTGAGACTGGGATCAGCTTAGAGAGGCTATGAGGGAGCAACCAGTAGTGCACAGACACTTGGTGGCCTACGGTTTGCTGAAGTTCTTTGACTGTCCATTGATACGGTCACATGAGTTCTTACTACAGTATCTGATTCATATGTGGAGCACTGAGCTGCAATGCTTTGTAGTACGGGGGAAGAAGCTGACGTTCTCTGCAGCAGAGGCCATATTTTCTGACCGGACTCCCATTCCGGGGAAGGCATTAGCGATTGATCCCCATCTACCAAAGGAGGATAGGGTAGAGACTATCACGATGAGACATTGTTCTAGGCCGAACCCTATGTCGGGTTCGGTGGTGTGGATTGAGGCCATGGATGACATGTTGACAGAGTGCATAGCGGCCATGGTGGTGAGGATTTATGGATATTTAGCCACTCAGCGAATCGCAGGTAGGAAACTGAGAGTGGTCGAGGAGGTCTTGGATGGTGACCTATTCACGTGGGTTGAATTGATGCAGACCCGAATGGTGTCCCAGCTGAACCGTTGTCGGCGTGCCGATTTCAGTGAATTTGCATTTGGGTTAGTTTTGGTCGCTTGTTTCTTGGAGAGGGTGCCCCTATTGCGCCCTTGGATTTTGTTGGCGCCAGCATCGCGACGAGAGCCTCAGTTGATGCAGTGGGTGCATGTTTTGGCTCATCATAGTGGGGAGGAGGGTGGCCATTACTTTACAACCACAGTTGCTCCAGACAGTTGGTATGGATTACAGACAGGATCCAGACATGGTGCTACCTCCTAGGGAGGACTGGGATCATAGAGGTATGTGTGTTTATCTGTCTTTTTTATTTTTGTAGATAGCATTGATCAGAAATGTGTACGGATGTTGACACTATATCTGGGTTGTTTTGCAGATGTTGGACCTCGGGGTTGGGAGGTTGAGGTTGCTGGGTATGTTTTATATTCTTTGCACGAGTAGTAGTGTCAAAAAAAATTATGCCTTGGGAAATGTGTCATGTATTTAGGTGGTTTTTTCGGCACATGGTTTTTGTCGATGGTTTTCTATTTCCCGTTAAGGAATTAGGGTTTTGGACTAATCCAAGTCATTGGGTTAGGGTTTTGGATTTCGTTGGCTCCCATATTATCTGTTGGATTTAGTATCTGTTGAGATTAAAATTTCAGATGAAGATAAATGTATCAGTTTGTTGTGTTCTTTACCAGACTCGTGGGATAGTCTAGTTGTGGCCATAGGTAGTAATACAACTTCTTTGAAGTTTGAAAAAGTGGTCTCATCCTTATTGTCAGAGGAGATGAGACGAAAGAATATGGAAGGACATAGCACAGATGCATTATTTACAAGAGGACGTTCCCAGGAAAGAAATAGATCTAATTTCTCAAGTGGGAGATCTAAGTC
>JASDQU010245356.1:247389-262877 GCA_032191745.1 Picea mariana | reverse complement strand
GTAGAAAAGAAGGGCACTACAAGAAGTTGTGTAGATCTAAAGTTGAGAAAAAGAAGGGATCTGAAGAATCTTCTTCTACAGAAGAAAAGACCTCCAAGGAAGAAGGAGGGGATGTATACTTGGCCTCTTCAAGCACACATGCAAATCATGAGGCATGGTTGATTGACTCCAGTGCATCCTTTCATATGACTCCCCACAAGGAGTGGTTCTGCAAATATGAAAAGTATGATGGAGGTAATGTTTTCTTAGGTAATGATTCGACAACCAAAATCATAGGAAGAGGAAGGGTCAAGTTGAGACTCATAGATGGAAGGATTAGAACACTGCCTGGTGTTCTACACATCCCATGTATGGCCAAAAATTTGATTTCTGTAAGCAAAATGGAAGATGCAGGGGTAAAAACAATTTTTGAAAAGGGAACTTGCAGGATGGTTCGAGGAGCAATGGTGTTGATGAAGGGAGTTCGGTTTGGAACTCTGTATAAGCTACTAGGAAGCACTATTAGTGATGGGTGTAATAGCTCCATTGTTCCTGATATTGGAGTTGAAAAAGAAAGAACTCCTACAGTCTTTGGAGAAAAGGTTATGTTGTGGCATCAAAGACTGGGGCATATCGAAGAGAAGGGTCTTCGACTACTACACGATAAAGGTATGGTTGAAGGTATGTCTAACTTCTCTCTAGATTTTTATTTTTGTGAACATTGTCTATATGGGAAGCAAAATCGGGTAAGATTCCCCTCTGGTGCAACGAGGGCAAAAGGAATTTTACAACTAGTTCACATTGATGTTTTTGGACCTGTGTCGGTCCCATCATTGGGAAAATCTGTGTACTATGTCTCATTTATAGATGACTTCTCAAGGAAAACTTGGATATATTTCCTCAGGAAGAAATCTGAAGTCTTTGACGGGTTTAAAGAGTTTAAGGCTCTTGTTGAGAATCAAACAGAGAAAAGAATCAAGGTGTTGAGAACAGATAATGGCAGAGAGTTCTACGGGAATGAATTTGAAGAATTCTGTAAGAAGTGTGGTATAGCAAGGCAGAAGACTACTCCATATACACCTCAGCAGAATGGAGTTGCAGAAAGGATGAATAGGACGCTGATGGAAAAAGCAAGGTGCATGCTCAGTGGTGTCGGGTTAGGGCAAGAATTCTGGGCAGAGGCAGTGGGTACTGCATGTTATTTGGTCAACAGATCACCCTCATCAGTGATGGGTGACAAGACTCCATAAGAGGTACAGACTGGGTGAAAAGACTCCATAAGAGCTGCGATGCATATGTTCATGTTCCAAAGGAAAACATGAGTAAGCTGGATAAGAAAGCTGAAAAATGTATATTTATTGGATATAAAGATGGTCTCAAAGGTTATAATATTTGGAACCCAGAAACTAAGAAGGTAGTGTATAGCCGAGATGTGGTATTTAGAGAAATGAAGGATGTTGTTAAACAGGAAGTCCTACCAAGTAAGGAAGAACCAAAGAAGATAGAGTTTGATTTAAAGGATGATGAAGCAGACTCTACAGAAGAACATGAATAAAAAGAAGAAGATCCTCATATTCTAGTATTGAGGAGATCGGATCGAGAAAGAGGGCTACCGGAAATGTATAGTCCATCTAATTTTCGTTCAAATTTTGATTTGTCTATTACTGATGATGATCCTAGAACTGTCAGGGAGACAGTGGATTCAAAGGATGGAAATCTCTGGAAAAGGGCCATGGAAGAAGAAATGGCATCTTTGGATAAGAATGAGGCTTGGGATCTAGTGGAGTTGCCAACTGGAAGAAAGCCCATTGGCAGAAAATGGGTATTTAAAAAGAAGTTGAATGCAGAAGGAAAGGTGGAGAAATACAAAAGTCGATTAGTAGCAAAGGGTTATTCCTAGGTTGAGAGAATTGATTTTGGTGAGATTTTTTCTCCTGTTGCCAAGTTAACCTCTATAAGATTTATGTTATCTGTTGCTGCTGCATTAGATTTTGAAGTATAATAGATGGATGTGAAGACAACATTCCTGCATGGGGATCTGGAAGAAGAAATCTTTATGAAGCAACCAGAAGGTTATGTTGTGAAAGGAAAGGAGCTGGTATGCAAGCTGAAAAAGTCTCTGTATGGTTTAAAACAATCACCAAGGATGTGGTATCAAAAATTTGATACTTATATGCTGGAACTTGCCTTCACAAGAAGCAAAGAGGATCATTGTGTGTATTCTAAATTAATTGGTGATCATTTGATTTATTTGGTCTTGTATGTGGATGACATGTTGTTGATAGGAAACAACAAGGAGATTATCCAGGATGTGAAAACTCAGTTGTCCTCTAAATTTGACATGAAGGATCTTGGTGCTTCAAATTTCATTTTGGGCATGGAAATTAAAAGAGATCGAAAAAAAAGGAAACTTTGGTTAAATCAGATAAAATATGTCGAGACAATATTGCGGAGGTTTAATATGTAGGAATGTAAACCGGTCAAGGTTCCTATTCCTGTTGGTGTAAAGTTATCTGCGTATCAGTGTCCCAAGACACATGAAGAAGACGAGGACATGTATCATGTTCCATATGTGAGTGCAATTGGCAGTTTGATGTATGCAATGGTCTGTACTAGACCGGACATTGCACATGCAGTGGGAGTTTTGAGCAGGTATATGTCAAAACCAGGTAAGGAGCATTGGACAGTAGTAAAAAGGGTTTTCAGGTATTTGCATGGCACTGGTAGCTATGGATTGTGCTACGAAGGAAGACCAGGATTGGACAGAGTGGTCGATATACATGGCTTTGTGGATGCATATTGGGCTATAGATTTACATCATAGGAGATCTACAAGCGGGTATGTGTTTAAGCTGTTTGGAGGAGCAATAAGTTGGATGAGCAAAAGACAGGTTGTAGTGGCACTTTCAACTACAAAATCTGAATACATGGCAGCCACTCATGCAAGTAAGGAAGCAGTATGGTTACAAAGATTGTGTTCAAGTATTGGGTTGGTACAACAAGCTGTAAGGATAGAGTGTGACAGTCAGAGTGCAATTTTTTTGGTGAAGAACCATGCTTGTCATTCAAAGACAAAGCACATTGTTGTTCAATATCACTTTGTGAGAGACATGATTGAAGAAAACAAAGTATCACTGATGAAGGTGGACACTTTGAAGAATGTTGCAGACTCATTAACAAAATCTATGAGCATTAAGAAGTTATCTTGGTGTAGAGGATCCATGGGCATTGCTGCCCTGGATTTTTGACTATGTAACCCTGTAACCCCCTGTATGCAAAGAAAACAACAAGTGAGAGAATGTTGGGTATGTGTTATATTCTTTGCACGAGTAGTAGTGTCTGAGCGTATGCGTTGAGTGCACAGGGGGGTTAGAGGGGGGTGTTGGGGGGCGGAGCCCCCTGCACGGGGATTCGGGGGCAGCGCCCCCGAAAAAAAAAATTCTGCCTCGGGAAACGTGTCATGTATTTAGGTGGTTTTTTCGGCACATGGTTTTTGCCAATGGTTTTCTATTTCCGGTTAAGGAATTAGGGTTTTGGACTAATACAGGGCATTGGGTTAGGGTTTTGGATTCCACTGGCTCCTATATGTATATTGTATTGTAAACAATGTAACACAATGAATGAATATAATATATGTTGGTTTTCCCGGTTTGGGTTTCCAGGGGAAAAATCTCTATGTAATGTTTGTATTTGCCATTTTATATTTTCTGTTCTTTTCTGAATATCTGTTTACAGTAGACATTGTACAAGGTTAGAATTTACAGAGGTTGTCCAGGAGCCAGATCAATGGGAGCCCGCAGAGGCGAGGGATGGGCATAGGCGTTGACGAGATGATGTCGGTGCAGAACCGTCGAGAGAGCCATAGGGGGATGTTGCAACTGTATTAGAGGATCTACGTCGATTGCTCGAGCGGGTCCTACAGGGGGTTCCAAAGGGTGTATGGGACCACATCCAGGATGACGAGGTCTTGGAACAATGTGTAGGAGTATTAGCATAGTGACGAGCGTTGATCCGCGAGGCAGCGATGGCGGGGGCAGCTATGACAGGTCAACTACCTCCTGAAGTTGGAGTGCCCCCAACTGGTGGGGTTCCTCCGACTGACAGGGGACCTTGGGGGGGGAGCTCTAGGGGCACCATGAGTGTCAAGATGATATGTATGGTTTTGTGGGCCCAATTTTGTATAGGGTATTTGATACCCAGTTTTGTATTCACAGTGATGATGAGACTTATGAGCCTACAGGAAGATGTGTATATATAGTTTTTGTAAAAACAGTGATGACCTTTTTGATATATATAGTGGATATATTGATGATCATACTTGTCTCTGTGTTTTGTGTTTATGGTTGTGATGTATATTGCTATCTTTGACAAATATATCATGCTATGTATATGATGTTTTTAATGTGATAAATGCCAATCCAATACTAGGTTAGCCATGTGATCTGCTACTTGATTGAGGTTCCTAGGAATACCTGTAAATGTGATAGAAGCAAAGTTGTGAGATAGGAGTCTAACTTGCAGGTATTTGCGGAAGAGGCAAAGATCGTGAATATGATATACGTTGTTGAGTTGTAGGACGACGAGCTGGGAATCTAACAGAATGCTAAGGTGATAAATGTGGCGGTGACTGGCCTCGGTGAGGAGACCAATGACGACATCATATTCGACTTGGTTGTTGGTGGACGGACCTAAGCATATGCCACTAGAATGGAGTAGCACATTTGAGGGAGTATAGAGGGCCCAAGCAATCAAAGCGAGATTCTGGGTCCAGCGGCTGGCACTGTCAATGTAACCATTGTGGTATCCTAATGGATGATACATCTATCAACAACACGGGTGATATATCAGACATGAGGAGTGGTGGCTGATGTAAAAGAAGACTAAAAACTCTACAAATGTGTATAAGGAGAAACCTAAGGTAGTGGGGCTATGCTTAAGCATAAAACTTCTTTAAGTACGACCCATTGACAGTTTCTTTGAGGCGGGAGCCGTCTGGAGAGGCCAAGATGTAGGCACCTTTAGTGAGGCAATGTTGGATGATGAAGGGGTCGTGCCATAATGATTCAAATTTTCCATGACCGATCATAGTCTAACAAAAGATCACCTTCGTTGAATGAGAGGAGATTGACATGGTGGTCAAAGATGGCTTTGGATCATTTTTTAGTTGCCTCGTTGTGTTGTAATGAAGATCAACGGTCTTCGTCAAGGGACTCAAGTCAGCAGGCACTACTCCATTGGAGTAACGCCAGGTAGGAGCTCTATGATACTACGTAAGATGGGGATTTCACACTCGATAGGGAGTGTGACTTTGATCCTGTGGACGAGGTGGAATGGTCTAAAACTGGTGGAAGTTTTGATTGCCGTGCGATAGGCCCATAAAGCTGAAAACAACATATGGTGCCAGTTGGTCTTGTGTTTGTTAACGGTGCATTGTAGCCTAGCTTTGAGGACTTTATTGACAACCTCAACCTTCCCGTTGGACTGAGGGTAGTATGGGGAGGAAAACGCATGGGTGAATCCTAACTTTGAGGAGAGTTCTGCAAAGATCTCATTCTCAAAGTGTTTACCATGATCGGAAAATAATTGTTGTGGGACTCTAAACTGAGTAATGACATGGTTGAAGAAAAAATACGTTGTTGTGTTAGCGGTGTTGTTAAATGTGGGCATGGCTTTAGCCCATTTGGTAAAATAACCCACTACCACCACAATGTACTTGTGTCCATTACTGGATGGAGGATGACAAGTCATGAAATCTATGCCCCGTTTACAAAAGGGATCGGTCATGATGACTGGGCATAGAAGATTTGGTGGATCTTATGCTTTGTTTGGATAAAGTTGGCATGTATCGCATCACTTGACAGCATGGATGCAGTCATGATACAAAGTGGGCCAGAAGTATCCTGCTCGAATGATTTTTTGGGCGGTAGACATACCTGAGAGGTGACCACTGCAAGTGTCGTTGTGGCAATCATTCAAGACTTTATCGGCTTCGTCGATGGTAAGACATCGCCGAAGGATGGTATCGACCCTGTGTCGGTAAAGAATGTCTCTGATGAGGAGGTATCAGGGAGCCTGATGGCGAATATGTCGACGGTCATCTCTAGAGAGGTGAGACCTGAAATTTTGTGTACGAAGGTAGACGAGAAGGTCGTCGTACCAGGGATCGTCTGAGGGGATAAAGAAGAGGTGTTCATTGGGGAAATTTTCATTGATGGGGGAAACTTTGGCCTCTGAGGGAAAAGTAGTAATGAGTTCGGCTAGTACAAGATCTTTCTTGCTTTTGGGAGTGGAGAACTCTAGATCGTATTCCTGAAGGATAACAATCCATTGAAGTTTTTCGTTAATCTGTCGTCGGCTAAGAAAGTACTGCATGGCGCTGGAATCTTCCATGACCTTGGTAGTTCGAAGCACAATGTAATGTCGCAGTTTGTGGACTGCGAGGACAACTGCTAACGCAAGTTTTTCATCATGATTATATTAAGGGCGGGCCTGAAAGATTTTTACTAATATAGTAAATCACATGTTCACGCCCATCATCCCCTAATTGGACGAGGACTCCTACGACTGAAACAATAGAGGCTGATAAGTAGAGGATGTAATCGTGGTCATAGTTTGGGGAACTAATCAAATGGGCATTGGATTGGGTGGATTTTAAATCATCAAAAGTTGTTTGAGTATGTTTGTCCCATCGAAATGGGATATCATGAGGCAGTAACCGGAGAAAACCATGTGTGCAAGTGGCGTAGTCTGGGACAAAGCGACGTAAAATGTTGGCTTTGCCTTGTAGGCTTTGTAGTTGGCGTACAGTCCTAGGTAGTAGAATTTATGTGATAGCTTGGACTTTGAGGGGGGTCCACGGTGATGCTGTGTTGGGAGACAAAGAACCTGAGGAGGTGCTTGGAAGTGACGCATAAGACACACTTGGGGGGGTTCAAGCAGATATTATATTGGTGACATCGTTGAAAAATGATGTGTAAGTCGTCTAAGTGTTGTGTTCACTTTTTGGATCGAGCGGTGAGGTCGTCCAAATAAGCAAGAATGATGCGAGCAAGATCATAAAAACGTAGGTCATGGCTTATTGGAATGTAGCATCGACATTTTTGAGCCCAAAGGGCATGACATGATAAGTAAAGGTGCCCTAAGGGGTTTTAAAAGTGGTTTTGTACTGATATGTTGGGTGGATTTGAATTTGATTGTAGCTGGAGAGCCCATCCATAAAAGACAATGCCTCGTGGCTGGCGCAATCATCGATTATTTGGTCGATGAAAGGGCTTGGGAAGTTGTCTTTGGGACAAGCATGGTTGAGGTCACAAAATTCAGTGCAGACGCAAATAGTTCCTTGTTTTTTGTGAACGGGGACGGGGTTGGAGACCCAAGAAGTGTACGCAATGGGGTAAATGAACCCGGCAATGCGTAATTTGTCAATTTTGGCTTTGATGGTCGCAACTTTGGACGGGTGGAGGGGGCGTTGCTTTTGACGAACAGGGGTGATATCCGTCCATGTGTCGATTCGATGTTTGAATATAGAAGGATCTAGGCCATGCATCTCCGTATATGACCAGGCAAAAATATCATGGTATTCCTGAAAGAGAGATTTGTAAGAAATGATTTCTTTAGGGGAGCATGCAACGCCTATGGTGATCTCTTCTACGATGCCTGGTTTAATGGAAATGTCAATTTTGACTGTGGGGGAGATGTTGTCCATGTTACCTTCTCCAAAAGCATCGGGGGCAGGAATAGGGTTTTTGAACCAGTCAATATACCCTGGAGGAATAAAATCCTTGGTTTCGATTGTGCACAGGGGGGCTTGGTCAGGAGGGTTAAAGACCTCTTGTGAGAGAAAAAGTGCTCGATGATGGAGCACATTCCATGGGCAATCAGGGGTAGTCAGTTCCTCCAAGATATCTTCATCGCAGTGGAAAATGCGAGAATAGAGGGGATCCTGGGAGATGGTAGGGGGAATCGTCAACGAATAAGTGTTATTGACCTCAAGCGATGAGGACGTAGAAGGCATATTGTGTACGAGGTGCGATGGATCACTTGACATAAACCAAATGTCAAGACACTGTGGATGATACACAGTGGTGGGGAGAAAGATCTCATATGGGAGACTTGTCGAATAATTGGGAGGATTTGGGGGAATATCCTCAGACTGTCGAAATGTGAACCATGGAGGAATGAGGAGTGACTCGGGTTCAGGGGAGGTGATGATGACAATCACTGGGGAGTGGATGAGGGGATTATGTTGTATCACGAGTGTTGAGGTGATCAGATGAGATTGAATAGGGGTTGAGTGACGACCTCGGTATTCAACAATCAAATGACATTGGTACGTGAAATGAGCAAGTGAGTCACAAAGAGCACAAGGACATCTCATTTGCTCGGGGATCAACGAAGAAATATAACGAATGTGTGGCGTACTACGACTAATGTTTGACTGAATTGAGGTAGAGCTGGGAAATGATGAGTGTAATGGCCATATTCGTAGCATATGACATAAGCGAAATTGGTTCGTAACCCTTTCTTAAAAGATATGGCTTCTTAATGTTTGGGGCAAAATGGAGAAAAGATACAATGGCATGATCAAAATTTTGAGCTTAAGTGCTCTTGTATTTGTCTTTTTTATTTGTAATAGGAAACTAATACAAATGAGAGAACTATGTTGCATTCGTGCAAAAACTATGTAACATTGTAGTTTCCTAGTTTCATTGAGAGTTGAGATTTTCATGGGCATGGTTGAGATATTTCCTCAAACCAATTCCTTGAATGGTGCCATCCTAATTTGTGGGATCTTAAGAGTTAGTTTACTATTTAAACCTTTTTTGAAGAAGGAAGAATTTGGTGAATTCATTTTCTCTTTGTAAAGGAGAGTAAGCAAGTTGTAGATGTGTTTGGGAACCCATTTACCCTTTGTAAAGGAGAAAATCAACCGTTATTTGGGAGAAGAAGTAACAAACTGTTTGTTGTTTGAAGCGAATCCAAAGATATAGCCCACGAGAGTAAACTCCGTTAACAATCCGGTTTGCATATTATTTTTTGTGCTTGATTATTTTAATTCCAGTTTTTTAAATGATTAGTTATATTGCCAATTTTCTTTATACAAATATGGGGAAATGAGATGTTGTTTAAATGAATATGAATGGGTGGTTTTAACATGAACTTTCAAGCACTAATTTTGGATCAAGTTGGTATTAGAGCAAAAAGATCAAAGGCCGAATTCGAAAGACTAGATGTAGGGAACCACCATTTTAGTAGTCGAGAGAAGGCATGAAGGAAACTAGTTCTTCATTTGTATGAATGACTAAGTGTGGAAGTAGATCACTGACTTAAAGTAAAATATAGCAGGTTGCATTCTCATGGTTATGTTTATGTTGAAAATTATGTTAGCATGTTTTGTTTACCAGTTTCTTGTAGCATTTGACAAGATGAGTAAAGAGGTACTCGATTGAGAGAGATTCCCGAGAAGAAAAATGAATTATGAATTACTGAGAGAATTGCAGCTACAACACTTTGCCTCCTCAACGTGTGCAGTACAACACTTTGACTTTGACTCGGTCTTCAAAACGTGTCTAAAACAGTTTAACAACTTAAGTAGCTCATTTGGTAAATGCACAAAATATTGCTAACTGGTCGTTTGGCAAACATGTACGCCCAAGGATGCATTTCCTTCATCTCCCATGTTTGTGTGGATACTTGGAACTAGAGAGACGCCCTCAGCATTGGCAATAGCAACGTCGAGGCCAAAAGGCTCAAGGATTTGGCATCCCAAGGCCCGTTATTGATATTTCTCAGTTGATTCACCTCGATGCAACTGGAACAGCCGTGTCACTTTTTCTATATGGGTTCAATACGTCCATGGGTAAGGACCCAAATCAATTTCCCCACGTCATGGCAAAGTCGAGATGGATCAATCGCTTGAAATCTCATGCAGCATAGAGATCACATCTCCATCTGTTATTTTTGGCCTTGATTGGAAACAAAGGCCAAAAATAAGAGAAGTAATTTAGACATGGGGCTTTGAAGCTCTATTACCTCGCCCTCCTCGTCGGACGTTCGAATCGCGGGCCTCGCAACCATGACTAACTTCGTCCAAACGATCGAGACTACGCAAGACCGTGAGTATTTCCAGGGACAGCTAGTAGAAAATATTGAAAGCCCGATTTTAATTCCGATTATTGTTGCCCCCAAGGATCAGCTTGCACAATCCGCGCTTGTTTCAGGGAAGATCCCATCGAAATCGGATCTGACTTTCTGTTTCACCATGCTGCAGAGGGTCTTTCGGAGCTTCGCCTTTGTTATTTCCTTTGCAGTTGGGACCATTCCTTCATGCGGCAGCTCCTTGGCGATTCTAGGACCGATGGACCCCCGCGCCAGGTGTTACATGCTTGCTATACAAAAGTTTCACCTTCAGTTCAAGTTGAGCAGCCATAACTTGTGGCCTGGTCTGATTCGATTGCTCAATTACTGGATCTCGACCCTAGAGCGTTTGAGAGACCAAATTTTCCATTGAAGGGAAGTCTACCTTATGCACAGTGCTATGAAGGTCGTAAGTTTGGAATGTGGACTGGCCAACTTGGTGATGGACGAGCCATAACACTTGGAGAGATTATAAATACTCGAGGGGAGCGATGGGAACTTCAGTTGAAGGGCACTGGTAAAACTCCATATAGTCGTTTTGTAGATGGCCTTGCAGTTCTTCATTGCAGCATTCGAGAATTCCTGTGTAGTGAAGCAGTGCACTCTCTTGGTGTTCCAACGTCTTGTACCCTTTGTCTTCTCACCACAGGAAAAGGCGTTTTGTGAGACATGTTTTATGATGGTAATCCGAGAGAAGAACTGGGAGTGAATGCTTGTCGTGTGACGCAGACTGTCCTTTGTTTTGGATCATATCAAATTCATGCACTAAGATCTTGAGGATTATTTGTCACACAAAGAAGATAGCGTGGGCGTTGAATTTATATACTTCCACTACCGCGAGCCTAGCACACCGCGGTGGAACGAGCACGTAATGGAAAAGACGGAGCGAATGCTTCTCCACAAATACGAAGTGGTGTCGCACTGGGGGAAGAACAAGAACAGAGTCTATACGTTCCAAGGTGTTGTAAGACGGATAGCGAATTTAGGGATCGGAAGGCACTGGAAGTATCTGATGTTTTGATAATTCCTGCCAGTGTGCCTCGTAAACCTAGGATGACTCGTGATGATTTTTTCAATATTAATGATGGCGTTGTTGAATCCCTGTGTACAGCCATTGCAAAATATTGCCCTAAAGCATTAGCAAATATTATCGGTGGACAGGCCTTCTAGCATGGCCCTCAAATAAGTAACGTACAAAAACTCGAATAGGTTACAAGAATATGCTAACTATTTGGGATAGATGTGAAGCAACAACGACGCAGTTTTTTCTGTGCGCAGCAGACGAGGCTGCGAACTGTACTAAATGCGATGAAAAGGTTCATGGTTGCAATAAGTTGGCAAGCAAGCATGTAAGGCTGCAACTAAGAGTCTTGGTCTACACCACACTGTGACATATATGAAATTGCAGCACTATATCTTCAGTGTAATATGGATATCCAGATAGCTGACAAGAGAAGCCCTCTCCTAATTGGCCTACCTYTGGTAGCAACTAAAGCACACACGTTCTGTGCACAAGACCCTCCCCAAAATGGTTGTGTGCAGTTGTCACTCACATGTTGACGTAAAACTCGTGTATAGGTTTGATGCAAAGCTCTCCCAATGAGGGAGTACAAACCAGTTTTGGAGGGCATTCAATCAACATCCATCATATCCATTGTACAATCATATCTACCTKAAGTCTCTGTSGTAGGCATAGAGGGACTATAGCAATCTAACAATTTATAATTGGTTGATTTGGTATTAGTTTGTCCTTTGACCACAAATATTTGCATAATATCTAATGTTAGAACTAGGGAACAAAAAGCATTGAATTTTATATAATAAAAAGTACCATATATGTCACTATTTGATTGGATAACAGTTTTGTCGCTATTCCCAATGTTTTATATGTTAGCATATCCAAACGTTTTGATCGTATACGGTCTTTTTGAATCATATATTTTTTTATGCATTGCTTGAAGGTGAATTAATGTTAGCATTAGTTCGAATGTTTGTCTTAGCATTTTCTGCTAGTTAAATTTATCCCAATGTATGATATGCTAGCTTATCCAAGGTTTGTCTATTTTTTATTATTATTAAGTACTTAATGTAAGCAAAGCCTGCCACACGCATTATTTCTCACTTAAATGTTTACACAGCGGGAGACCCTTGGACAGTTCTGACAACTTTAAATATTTCTAACAGCCTTAAATGTTTACCTAATAGGCTTCAGAGCCTTAAATGTTTACTTAGCATTATATCATGTTTACCTAATAGGCTTCAGAGCCTTAAATGTTTACTTAGCATTATATCACGGAACAGGCTGAATATGAAAAATAAAAATAAATTTGGAATTTTGGAATTTTGATTTTGTTTATGATAATAAAGGTGAAATTTATTTTTATTTTTCATTTTGCATATCCTTCTTCCGCAATATACATTTTGCACCCAACACTTTAGTCATATACATTTAGCGGGTTCACATTTTTCTTTTTTCATGTCTAGTGTGTTCCGTGATATACATTTTGCACGAACAATTCTGTCATATACATTTTGCACCCAATAATTTTCTCATATACATGAGTGAGTAATTTATAGAATATTAAAACATTGTACCAACATTTATAGTAATTTATATAATGTATAACACTTTTTACTTAATGAATAGTATAAACAAAACAATTATTTAAATTTTATTAGATATTATTTTGAACATTTTTAAATGTAAATTTGAAATTTTGGAATTTTGATTTTGTTTATGATAATAAAGTGAAATTTATTTTTAATTTTCATTTTTCATGTCTAGTTTGTTCCGTAATATACATTTTGCACCCAATACTTCCGCCATATACATTTTGCACCCAACAATTACGGAGTTGCGGGTTGACGGAGTAGCGGGTTCACATTTTTCATTTTTCATGTCCAACTTGTTTGCGATATACATTTTGCACCCAACACTTCCGTCATATACATTTTGCACCCAACAATTCCATCATATACATGAGACTGAGTAATAGAATATTATAACATTGTATCAAGATTTATAGTAATTTATATAATGTTATAACACTAGTAAAAACAAATATTTAAATTTTATTCAATATTATTTTTAATGTTTTTAAATGTAAATTTGGAATTTTGGAATTTTGTGATAATAAAGATGAAATTTATTTTTAATTTTCATTTTTCATGTCCAGCTTCTTCAGTGATATACATTTTGCACCCAACAATTACGGAGTAGCGGGTTCGCATTTTTCATTTTTCATGTCCAACGTGTTCCGTACTTTCCACCCAACACTTCTGTCATATACATTTTGCACCCAACAATTACGGAGTTTCATTTTTCATGTCCAACGTGTTCCATACTTTCCACCCAACACTTTTGTCATATACATTTTGCACCCAACAATTATGTCATATACATGAGATTGAGTAATTTATAGAATAATATAACATTGTACTTTCCACCTAACACTTCCGTCATATACATTTTGCACCCAACAATTTCGTCATATACATTAAACTCAATAATTTATAGAATATTATAACATTGTTTCAAGATTTATACTAATTTATATAATGTTATAACACTTTTTACTTAATGAATAGTATAAACAAATATTTAAATTTTATTCAATATTATTTTTAACGTTTTTAAATGTAAAKTTGAAATTTTTGAATTTTGATTT
Source organism: Picea mariana (assembly GCA_032191745.1). NCBI lineage: Eukaryota > Viridiplantae > Streptophyta > Pinopsida > Pinales > Pinaceae > Picea > Picea mariana. Next base: position 249,094 of record JASDQU010245356.1, on the reverse strand, counting down.
TGTTTATGATAATAAAGTTGAAATTTGTTTTTAATTTTCATTTTTCATGTCAACTTGTTCTGTGATATACATTTTGCACCCAACACTTCCGTCATATACATTTTGCACCCAACAATTACGGAGTGCRGGTTAACGGAATCGAGGGTTCACATTTTTTCCGTGATATACATTTTGCACACAACACTTCCATCATATACATTTTGCACCCAACATACATGAGACTTAGTAATTTATATAATATTATAACATTGTACCAAGATTTATAGTAATTTATATAATGCTATAACATTTTTTACTTAATGAATAGTATAAACAATTATTTAAATTTTATTCAACCATGTCCAGCTTGTTTGGCGATATACTTTTTGCACCCAACACTTCCGCCATATACATTTTGCACCCAACAATTACAGAGTCGCGGGTTGGCGGAGTCACGAGTTCACATGTTTCATTTTTCATGCCCATCTTGTTCTGTGATATACATTTTGCACCCAACACTTCCGTCGTATACATTTTGCACCCAACAATTCCTTCATATACATGAGGCTGAGTAATTTATAGAATATTATAACATTGTAATTTATAGAATATTATAACATTGTACCAAGATTTATACTAATTTATATAATTCTATAACATTTTTTACTTAATGAATAGTATAAACAAATATTTAAATTTTATTCAATATTATTTTTAATGTTTTTAAATGTAAATTTGGAATTTTGGAAATTTGATTTTGTTTATGATAATAAAGGTGAAATTTATGGAAATTTGATTTTGTTTATGATAATAAAGCTGAAATTTATATCATACTTGGACCTTCGGCGGCGGCAGAGAAGGTAGGGTTTTTTCGGGCTTCGACCTGGTCTTTCAGCACTCCACAAGCCCGCTGGCCTCCTCTCGAGCTATTCCAGACGCCTCAAGCCAGTTACGACCGTTCGCAGATGTCTTCTCGGGTGGCTGCACCTGTGGCTGATGCGCCCCCTCTCGTGGCTGCCTCCTCCATGGCGGCCGGCGCCCCCACTGCTCCTGCTCGTGCCCCTTCAGCCAAGCCCGATGGGGGTTGCTCCGCTCGCCCTCTACCAGATCAGGGACCCTCTTTGGGACGTGCGGGACGGGCCTCTGTCAAGGAGGCAGCCTCCCTCCGAGGGGGTTCCTCTGCTCCGAAAAATGTGATTATTGAAGCCCCGGCAGTTTCTATCCAGATGCCGAAGGAAGCACTGGTGTATTCCTCTCAGCTCAGCAAGCTTGCCATGATTTGCAGGTTCAACGGTTTTTGGCCGAATCTGGTTGATCTTCGCTCTTGGATTGATTCCGAATGGTCCCCGCTTCTTGTGGATGAGGTTACAGTCTGCCCCCTGGCGAAGGGTTTTTTCACAGCTATCTTTGAATCTTCTGACGAAAGAGACTTGGTTTCCAGCTCCGGGCCATGGTTCTGGGGCAGAACAGGGCTGTCCGTGCAGCCGTGGACTCCTGACTTTGATCCAGCCACGGCCTCCATTTCTTCTGCTCCGGTCTGGGTATGTCTCCCGTCACTTCCCTTGCACTTTCGGGGGGACAAATCTCTTGAATCTATAGGAAATGGCATAGGGAAATATCTCTGCAGTTGCCCTAAAGCCGCCCCAGTCAACTCCACCTTTGCCCGGATCTGTGTAGAGATGGACTTCAACAAGGGTTTCCCAGCAGAAATCATCCTCCTCGGAGA
>JASDQU010245356.1:214866-226765 GCA_032191745.1 Picea mariana | reverse complement strand
TATTGGTTTGAGTTATCTCTTGAACATTGTATAAGCTATTTATGATAAGGAAGTTTTTACTGGGTTTTCTTCCCCTAGAGGGTTTCCCAGGATAAATGTTGTGTCTCTTGTGAATGTGTATTTCTCAGTGATCTTGTTCTTATGATGCTCTTATCTATTGAAATGCAAAGAACTATAATAATGGCATAAACATTAACAACACCAAAATAATGAACATGCCATTTTCCAACTTTTTAAAGTAAACACAATGATCATATTCACTTCTTGTAAAATTTAGGCTCCTCACCATGAAGGAATAAAACTTCTTGTACCATTTCTTGGGAGACTGTCTCGGGCCATACAATGACTTCTTGACTTTGAAAACAAACCTCTTATTGTGATATTGAACAAACCTTTATGATTGTTCCATATATATATCCTCATCTAAATCTCCATGTAGAAATGTTGTTTTAACATCTAGTTGCTCTAACTCAAGATCAAGTAAAGCAACTAGTGCTAACACAACATGAACTAAAACAAGCTTCACAACTGGTGAAAAAATCTCATGAAAATCAATACCTTCCTTTTGAGAATACCCTTTTTCTACCAGTCTTGCTTTATACCTTTCGACTTTATCATCATCACCCTTTTTCAGTTTGTAGACCCACTTACAGTCGACAACCTTCCTATCCTTTGGAATTTCTACCAGGTCCCATGTTTTATTCCTCTCTAAGGAATCCATTTCTTCTTTCATAGATTTCTTCCATTGAGCACTTTCATATACCTTAATTTCTTCCTAAAAACAACTAGGTTATCCATCAATAGAAACCAAATCCATAGATGAAACATAATCGTCATACCTTGTAGTAGGATTCTTGACCCGTGAAGATATCCTTAGAGATGGTTGAGGCATATCCTCAGTTTCCTAGATATTTTTTGCATCTTCATCTTCTTCTTCTGGAACTTCTTCATGATCCTCCCTTTTTGAATATGGTTGAGTTTCCAACTAAATTTGTTGAACTTGCGGTACATGTTCTTGTCTCACTTCAACATCTACCAGTTTTGATTTTAAGAGTGAGGATTCATCAAATACTACATCTTTTCTTATGATGATTTTGTGGGCAGTAGGATCCCACAACCTGTACCCCTTAACTCCATCACCATAACCAACATAGACATATTTCTTTGATCTAGGATCTAACTTAGAACACCGATCTTTAGAAATAAGAGCATAAGTATAACAACCAAATATTCTCAGATTTGAAAAATCACATGAATGACCTGTCCATACCTCTTCTAGAATATTACAGTTTATTCCAGTTGATGGTGACCGATTTATCATATAGCATGTTGTAATAACTACTTCTGCCCACTATTCATGTTGCATCTTGGCATTATTGAGAATGCTCCTTGCTCTCTCTTGAAAAGTCCTATGCATGTGTTCAACAACACCATTCTGTTGAGGAGTATAAATCGTGGTCTTATGTCTTTCAATCCCAACTTCCTTGCAATAGTTCTCAAATTCCACAGATGTGAACTCACCTCCATTATCTGTCCTTAAACACTTGATTGACATGTCAGTGCTCTTTTCAACCAAAGCTCTAAATTTCTTAGAAGTATTAAATACATCAGCTTTCTTTTAAGTAAATAGACTCAAACCTTTCTAGAGTAATCATTTATAAATTTCACAAAATATGACGATTCTCCAAAAGAAACTATAGGGAATGGTCCCCAAACATCTGAATGAATGTAATCAAGGATACCTTTGCTTATATGCCTTCATGTTTTAAATTTGTGTCTACATTGTTTTCCAAAAACACAATACTTGCATAAATTCAAATTCAGAAACTTCAAACTTGGAAGTGGCTTACGATCAACTAATACCTTAAGCCCTTTCTCACTCATATGACCCAAACACTAATGCCATAAATGAACAGAGTCACTTGCATCTTTAGATGCTACCACTGCTTGATTTACTTTTGTCCTTCCTTCAAGTTGATAAAGGTTCATGATCCTCTTTTCCTTCATGACTACTAAGATGCCTTTGGACACCTTGAGTTGTACACCTGTAACTAGCAGAATCTAGAACTCCCTGTTAAAATAATGTAAATGCATAGTGTATTCTTATTATTATTTGATATATTATTCATTGGATCAATCCCCATTGTAGATTGATCATGTCGGTTATTATAAAGGACCAAATATCCTTTTGCGGATTGGTCAAAAGATAATTGTAATAGGCAGAATAAGAAGTCGGCCCCAGAAGATATTAAAGAGGCCCCGAAATATAATAAAGGTGGTTATAACCACCCAGTTGGAGAAGTCGACCCTGCCATTGAAGAGAAACTTCACACGTGCCAGTCTTGTATAAATAAGGAGGCTAGCGCCTCACTTAGACACACAACTCACTTGCTCATTTTGAGACACAAGTTTCAGAATTGCAGTTAGAGAAGGAGAGAGAGTGGCGCATATTTGGGAGAGGATCTTCTGTATTAGTTTGAGTTATCTCTTGGCATTGTATTGGCTATCTATAATAAGGAAGTTTTGCTGGGTTTTCTTCCCCTAGAGGGTTTCCTAGGATAAATGTTGTGTCTCTTGTGATTGTGTATTTCTCAGTGATCTTGTATTATGCTATTGTTATCTATTGAAATGCAAAGAAATATAATAATGGATTAAACATTAACATGGTATCAAAGCCAAGCTGAAGAGAGCATCTTTCACAAGAGTGAAAAACGTCATTGTTGTCGTACATGCAAATTAGGGCTTTTTGATGGTGAAGCTTTTCATCCCTAAAACCACCTAGAAAAGTGTGCCCTCCCCCAAGGATTACTTTGGCACTCTCAGCGCACCTTTTTAGTGGTTGTATCTCCCAGAAAGTGAAACCCTAGTTTCACAAAGTATCAAAAGTACCATAAAACCAGTGTACCAGAAGTACCAGAGTATCAAAGGTACCAGAAAACCAGAAGCACCAGTCCAGAAATCCATAGATCAAGTTTGGAGGAGCAAAAGCTAGATTTTCTCAGATCCAAACACACCAAGCTACTCGCCTCAGCCAAGCGCACCTCCTGGTAAGTTCAGATTTTGATTTTGAGCACTTTCATTTTTCGGTCATTTTCCTAGCTCCAGGTAAAAGATGTCTGCAAGCGTTAAACTTGTTGACAAGCTAGAAGGAGTGGAAAACTTCCGTGCCTAGAAGTATAGGATTGGCCTCATTCTTGAAGAGAATGACTTAGCAAGATTCATCAAAGAAGAAGTGTCGGAACCTATCGATGCTGCAGAAAAGGAAAAGCATCAAAAGGACACAATCAGGGCCAAAAGAATCATTGCAGATTTAATCAAAGACCACCTGATTCCTTATTTGTCATCTAAGAAGACTCTGAAAGAAATTTTTGATGCCTTGACTAGACTGTATGAAGGAAAGAACATAAACCGGAAGATGAATCTAAGAACTCAACTGAATAATACAAGGATGCAGAAAGGAGAAACGATTCAGGAATATTTCTCCAGAATCTCAGAATTCAAAGAACAGTTAGAAGCAATTGGAGATACCATAGACGAAGACGAACTCATAATGATGGCCCTAAATGGTCTCACAAGACCTTGGGATGCATTCATCCAAACAATATGTGCCAGAATGGAGAAACTGAAGTTTGATAGTCTATGGGAAGAATGCATCCAAGAAGAAACAAGAGTAGCGAATCGTGAAGCGTTACTAGCAAGAGATGATGATCAAGCCTTAGCTACTCACACCAAAGGAGGAAGGAAGAAACCCTACTTCCAAAAGGAGACTCATAAAGAGCCTCAAAAGTCAAACAAATTCAATCATAAAGTATCTCATCCAAGAAGATTTCAAAAGAAAGGACAACGAAAGGAAAGAGACTACTCATCTATACAATGCTATCATTGTGACATGATGGGACATATTGTGAATTTTTGTCCAACCAGACGAGAAGAATACAAGAGAAAACATAAGAGGCTCCATGCCCATGTAGTCGAAGATGAAGAGCCACCCGCAAAGATGATAAGAGAGCAGATCAAAGACCATGTCTTAATCTTGGCTCTCTCAGGCTCTGTAACACCTGTAGAGGACACCTGGCTCATTGATAGTGGTGCATCCAAGCACATGATGGGACAAAGAAACATTCTCTCTTGTATCTCAGAAAATAAGTTTTCTCAGAAAGTGACACTTGGAGATGATTACCAATATGTCATCAAGGGAGTGGGAGAATCAAACCACAAATTGAATTCAAGGAATTCATTGAAGATGAAGGACGTACTATATGTACCAGGTTTGACCAAGAACCTGCTCTCCATTTCAGCTTTAGAAAAGAAAGGCTTCAGAGTTGCCTTTATAAATGGAGAAGTTCTCATGTGGGCTAAAGGAGAAACCTTAAATGAAGTAATCATCATTAGAAGTGAAGAAAATGGCTTGTATAAATTAAAGGGTCACTCAGAGGTTTCCATGAACCACACCATTGAAAACTCATGTGAAATTTGGCATAGAAGATTAGCTCACATCAACTACAAGGTGCTACCATACATATGCAAAGCGGTCACAGATTTACTAGAACTCAAAGGTGATCATGAAGGCGTATGCAATGGATGTGCACAAGGGAAGAACATCAAGAATTTGTTTCTGAAGAGAGACATCAAAGCAGAAGGAGTCCTAGAGCTCATTCATTCAGATGTATGTGGCCCAATTGCATCGTCCTCCATTAGTGGGTATGTATATTATGTATCATTCATTGATGATTATTCTCGTAAGACCTGGATATATTTTTTGAAATCTAAAGATGAAATGTTCAGTAAGTTCAAGGAATTCAAAGCCTTGATAGAGAATCTTTCTGAAAGAAAGATTAAGATACTCAGGTTAGATAATGGAGGAGAATATACATCAAAAGAGTTTGTGAACTTCTGCAAAGATGTTGGGATCAAGAGGGAACTCACCATTCCCTATAATCCCCAACAAAATGGTGTAGTTGAACGAAAGAACATAACGATAATGGAAGTTGTGAAGACTATGATCCATGATCAAGATCTTCCTACGTGCTTATGGTCAGAAGTAGTAATGGCAGCTATATATGTGCAGAAGGGATTATTCCATAGTGCACTTGGGCTCAAGACCCCGAAAGAGATGTTCACTGGAAAGAAGCCAGAGGTAAGCCATCTCAAAATATTTGGCTGTCCAGTATTTATTCATATACTGAAAGAGAAGAGAAACACCCTGGAACCTTCAGGAAATAAGGGAATATTTATGGGATACTATAAGGTCTCCAAGGCCTTTAGAATCTATATACTAGGTCATCATCACATTGAGATCAGCAGGGACGTGAATTTTGATGAAGATGCAGTGCTTAAGAAATCAAGAAGATGCTAGCTTGAAGAAGTATATGAAGAGGAACCCGTAATCCCCAGGACTGCTGAACCAGTGAGGGAGGTTCCTAGATCTGTTGAACCAGTGAGGAAAGTCGTAACTTCCCCTGATGAGGAATTACTAGAAGATCATGACATGATAGAAGTTCAAGAACCTCCTCAGATGACAATCCTCCATAAAAGGAAGCCAGCTTGGGCTAGAGAGCTTATTCAAGATGGAGAAAATTATGGTGTTCCCCAAGGAACTACGAGATAGGTGAAAAGACCAAAGCCATTCTCCAGTTATATGGCTTTGATGTGTGATGTTTTAGAAGAGGAGCCTACCTGCTTTGAAGAATCCATTCAGAGGAAAGAATGGGCAGATGCCATGACAGAGGAATACCAATCCATAATGAAGAAAAAAGTATGGGAAATAGTTCCCAGACCGAAGAGTAAAGATGTGGTATCCTCTAGATGGCTCTTTAAAATAAAACATGCTGCTGATGGAAGTATTGAGAAGTATAAAGAAAGATTTGTCGCTCGTGGCTTTTCTCAGAAAGAAGGCATTGACTATGAAGAGACATTCGCTCCTATAGCCAGATACACTTCGATCAGAACCATCATAGCTCTTGCAGCTAAGATGAAGTGGAAGCTTCACCAGATGGACGTAAAGACAGCTTTCCGAAACGGTGTCATCGAAGAGGAAGTGTATATAGAAAAACCTCAAGGATTTGAGGTTGAAGACAGGAAGTCTCATGTCTGCAGATTGAAGAAAGCCTTATACAGATTGAAGCAAGCTCCTAGAGCTTGGTATGGACATATAGATAGTTTCTTGATGAGCTTAGGCTTTACCAAGAGTAAAGCAGATTCTAACCTCTACTTCAAGGTCATGAACGATGAGCCAGTAATATTACTGCTATATGTGGATGACTTATTCTTAACTGGAGAAGAAAATCTCATCACTGAATGTAAGAAGAGACTTGCCTCGGAATTTAAAATGAAATACCTTGGCCTAATGCATTATTTATTAGGTCTTGAGGTATGGCAGAGTCCTGAGAGGATCTTCCTTAACCAAGGGAAGTATACAGTCAAAATCCTGAAGAGATTCGACATGCTGGAGTGAAAGTCCATGAATACACCCATGGAAGCGAAGTTGAAGCTGTTAGTCGACACTTCGTCAGAGTTGATTGATGCCACACTGTACACACAGATTATTGGATCGCTGATGTACATGACGAACACCAGACTAGACATTTGTTTTTCCGTGAACACCTTGAGTCAGTTTCTAGTAGAACCCATAGATGTTCACCTAGTGGCTGCAAAACATGTGATGAGGTACCTTAAAGGTACAATAGATTGTGGTCTCAGCTATGATGGAGATCATAATTTCACATTGAGTGGATATACTGATGCAGATTGGGTAGGACGTGTTTCTGATAGGAAAATCACTTCAGGATGTTGTTTCAGTTTGGGATCAACTGTGATCTCGTGGCAGAGTAGAAAGCAATCCAACATTGCTCTCAGCACATCGGAAGCAGAATACATTGTTGCATGTCCTGCCAGCTGTGAAGCTATATGGCTTCGAAATTTGTTGACCAGCCTATTTGACTTAGAGATGGAAGCAACCACAATCTTATGTGACAACCAGAGATGCATAAATATGAAAGAGAATCCTGCATTCCACGACAGGTCGAAGCACATAGAGATCCGATATCATTACATCCGTGACATGGTGCAGAGAGGAGCCTTAAATCTCTAGTACATTAGCACGGATGAACAGGTTGTTGATGTGTTGACCAAGCCTCTATCTCATGTAAAGTTTGAGCACTTTTGAGATAAGCTTGGTATAGTTCGAAAAGACCTTCCTCGAAAGGGGGAGTAGTTGTTGTGATGAGACATCTCTTGCTTCCGACCTGACGGTTGTGACGTAAAGCAAGATGATGTGATGTGACTAGTACTGTGCTTCCAGCTGGATAGTTGTGACGTAAAGCCAGTCTAGTATCATGCTTCCGACCTGATGGTTGTGACGTAAAGCAAGACGAGTACCTTGCTTCCGACCTGATGGTTGTGACGTAAAGCAAGATGATGTGATGTTACTAGTACTGTGCTTCCAACTGGATAGTTGTGACGTAAAGCCAGTCTAGTATCCTGCTTTCGATCTAATGGTTGTGACGTAAAGCAGGACAAGTACCTTGCTTCTGACCTGATGGTTGTGATGTAAAGCAAGATGATGAGATGAGACTAGCACTGAGCTTCTGGCTGGATAGCTGTGACGTAAAGCCAGTCTAGTATCATGCTTCCGACCTGATGGTTGTGATGTAAAGCAGGACGAGCATCTTGCTTCCAGCTTGACAGCTGTGACGTAAAGCAAGACAATGAGATGAGACTAGCACTGAGCTTCCGGCTAGATAGTTGTGACGTAAATCCATTCTAGTATCCTGCTTCCGACCTGATGGTTGTGACGTAAGGCAGGACGAGCATCTTGCTTCCAACTTGACAGCTGTGACGTAAAGCAAGACGATGAGATGAGACTAGAACTGTGCTTCCGGCTAGAAAGTTGTGACGTAAAGCCAATCTAGTATTATTATGATGATCCAACCTCGTGCTGTGATGATGATGATGATGTATCAGTTTTATACTAATACATATTGATGCAGATGATGATTGCATTCCTTTGAGAATGACGATGTTGTTGATGAAGAAAACTTTCGATGATTTATAGATACGCCAGTCAGTGTTCCAAGATGATATTGATGATGTTGTCCTCTCACCCACTTGATGTTGTTGATGATAAAGGCCTCTCTCTCGCATGATGTTGTTGAAGAATACCCTTCTTGTTAAGGAGTGTTAAAATAACGTAACTGCAAAGTGTATTATTATTATTATTTGATATATTATTCATTGGATCAATCCCCATTGCGGATTGATCATGTCAGTTATTATAAAGGACCAAATCCCCTTTTGCGGATTGATCAAAAGATAATTGTAATAGGTAGAATAAGAAGTCGGCCCCAGAAGATATTAAAGAAGCCCCGAAATATAATAAAGGTGGTTATAACCACCCAGTTGGAGAAGTCGGCCCTACCAGTGAAGAGACACTTCACACATGCCAGTCTTGTATAAATAAGGAGGCTAGTGCCTCACTTAGACACACAACTCACTTGCTCATTTTGAGAGACAAGTTTTAGAATTGCAGTTAGAGAAGAAGGAGAGAGAGTGGCGCATCTTTGGGAGAGGATCTTTTGTATTAGTTTGAGTTATCTCTTGGCATTGTATTGACTATCTATAATAAGGAATTTTTGCTGGGTTTCCTTCCCCTAGAGGGTTTCCTAAGATAAATGTTGTGTCTCTTGTGATTGTGTATTTCTCAATGATCTTGTATTATGCTATTGTTATCTATTGAAATGAAAAGAACTATAATAATGGATTAAACATTAACACTCCTAAATATATCAAGTTCTTTCTAAGTTTAGGTACATGCCTTACATATGTTAATGTTCTTATAAAACCATCATGAATTTTAATCCAGACTCTACCAACTCCAACAATTTTACAAGAAAAATCATTTCCCATAAAAACAACACCATCATCAATAGATTGGTAAGTTGAGAACCAATTTATATGAAGACACATGTGGCTAGACTCGCCAGAATCTAAACAATGTTGATATTGATGTGAAACATCACAAGTAGACAAAACCTCATCAACCATACCTGAATTGGAACCTGAACTTGTTTATGCTAAATTAGTTTCCTTTGCTTCTTTTGTGGAGCCCTCTTTGGATGCATTCTGTCTTTTCCAACAATCCTTCTTGAGATGCCTAGATTTTCCACAAAACCAACATTTTTGCTTACTCTTCTTGCCTTTTAACTTAGACCTTGATGTACCCCTCTAATTTTTCCCTCTTTTTGTAGATCGACCTCTGACCACCATTGCTTATGTTGTTGAGGTTTCTTTACTAGATCTTTTATTCATCTCCTCAGAAAACAAAGCTCCCACAACAGTGTCATAATCAATGGCATATGTTGTGCTAAACCACATAGTTGTGATCAAATGATCCCAAGACTCAGGCAACGAACACAATAGCGTAACCGCCTTGTCCTCATCTTCGTACTTTACTTACATACTAGATAATTGACAAATCAAAGTATTGAAAACATTCAAGTGATCAACAATTTTCGTACCTTCTTTCATCTGCAAGTTGTTCAACTACATCTTCGAGAAGATTATGTTCGTCAAGTTCTTTGTCATATACAAACTCTCCCGTTTGTTCCACAAACCTAATGTTGTTTTCTCTTCAACAATGTTAAACAACACTTCATCTGGCAGACACAAACAAATAGTATTGAGGGCTCTTGCACCCAGATCTTCCCAATCCTTGTCTACCATGCTTGTCGGTTTCTTTGTCTTTCCAGCCAATTCCTTTTGCAATCCTTGTTGCACAAGCAGATCCCACATCTTCAGCTTCCATAGTGCAAAGCTATTCTTGCCACTGAATTTCTCCACCTCAAACTTAGAACTTTGCACTTTCGCCATTAACAGAAAAACTCCAAAACCAAACCCTTTTAAATGTGGAGGAATTTTATTATATTTAAGGTTAAACCTCAAAAATATAAACTTTAATTAAAAGGTTTAAAAATAAATAAATTGAAAACCTTTTATTAAAAAAACTTTTACTATACCACCCTTTGACCTTTCAAAAACTCGCCTTTTATCAAAAAAAATCATTTCCATGATTTAATCCACGATTCTCCATAACATTTGTCTCATATGTTTAGTAAGACAAACGTGACCTCATCCACCCTTTATAAAATATTATAAAGTTGATCCTCCACAAATTTTATACCAAGTCGTAACTAAAAAATTTAATTTGTTATATCGACGCTCCTTTGTGGGTGGAAAGGGAGTGCGGCCTTGTTAAATAGCGCTCCTTGAGTGTGGAAGGGGAGCGTCGATTTGTTGGCTTTCTGTGGCGCACAAACCGTGTGCGTCAATTTTGGGAAAATCACAATTTCTTAAGTTTGAGAGCGTCGGCGTGCTTCTAACACTGCCTAGGAGTGTTGATTACCTGATACTCACTCAATCACGCCTTCTTGCGCTCACATGAGGCCTGCACACAATTTGTCTTGGCTCACCTATGACACCTACTCAACCTACTCTGATACCACTTGTTGGGCAACGGAAACAAAACATAGCATCATCAAGCAAGATTAAACACACATAAAACCAAGAACAGTAATCACACAATTGACACAGTGATTTATGTGGAAACCCAATGCGAGAAAAAACCACAGGCAATGATATCTGGTATTCTTATTATTCAAGGGAGAATTACAATAGCCAATCTCAGGCATACAATCGTCCTCTTCTCACACACAATATGCTCTCTAGACACCTTGCACACTCACCTCTATGGGTATGCTCACATATATAACATCTATCACTTAGTTACACAAATTGATCATGAATAGATCATATAGTTACATGAACAATTCATAAATAGATTACACAATTTACACAACCTATATACAATGAGTGCATGCATTCCTAATTTAGTTGAAATGCATGTGCATGTGAGCGCATGAGGAAATTGTTGATACCAATACATAGAAAGTTTAGACAACACACATTCTTGTTCATTAAATCTTGTCAAAACCATTGCAGAGGAATAATAAATATTGGCTATCCTTAACTCAATTGTAGATTTGGGTCTAAGGGTCCAATTACGCGAATCTACAATCGCTACACATTGTACATGATGAAGCATTCAAGGTTGATTCCTTAACTCAATTGTAGATTCAGGTCTAAGACTCCAATTATCCGAATCTACAATCGCTACACGTTGTACATGATGAAGCATTCAAGGTTGATTTTGGAAAATCAAGTCATGTTACGTTGCAACAGCCACCAAAACCTGGCAGAAATTAATCATCTAACACAATAGTGTTTTTATGACAAGTTAATATGGAATTTAAGAGAATAGAAATTAATCCTCTCACAAAATAATTCAATGACAAGTTATTAGGGAATTCAAAGAATTTAAGAGCATTCACAGAATCATGTCAAACAAACTTCATTTGATAATGACATGTTGATATGGATTTTAAAATCATTTTGTGGGAAATAATGTCACACAATTTGTTTCCACGTAAAAATGTATTTATGCTCGCCAAGATTAATAGCAAAAACTGGGCAATAACGAGTCAAACCATCTTATTGGTCCCGTAACTAACAGTGTCAAAGATTTTTACATAAATGAAAAATACTCCATCTCATTTGTTAAGTTGGAGCAAATCCATTACTTAAGTCCCTGTTGAAACCCAATAGTGACTAATAATTAACTTTGCGAAGATCACCAAAAAAACATATAAAAAAAAAAAAACACAACACACATTATTACGTCAAAGAATAATCACAACAGACAATAGATCATGGCAAGAAAATGCACATTTCCTGTACATGAAAGTAGTTCAAGGAAATACAAGTGGCCAAATGATACGACTCTAATCTCTAAGTTTCCATAAACAACAGTCCATGGATATACAAATACCCACATTTGATACGATTA
>JASDQU010245356.1:176724-214633 GCA_032191745.1 Picea mariana | reverse complement strand
CTGGGTATATATATATATATATATATATATATAAAGTATGTAATGCAAATTCACCCAAGAAACATTTGAATGTTTTAACATCTTTACTAATATTGTTATATATGAATATCCACCCTCTCATGTCCATTCCAGCTAAGTGAAGTATGTAACATAAATGTACTTATTGCGATAATATTGGAATTATCCTCAAAATTCAACTTTAGGTTTATGGTAATATGATGACCATAAAGTTGACATTTATTTTATCTTTTCTTTTTTATCTTTTTATTTAAATCTTTAACATTATTATTAATTGTTTCGGGATGTTTGAGAGTGGTTCTGACCTAGGTTTATATGGAGAAAGTAGAATTTCATATCCCATTCAAAATTCAACAAATTTAGAGTTTGCAGGATTTCAGGATGGATAGGATTGCAACATTTTCTTTGGATTCTTTCACGTATGAGGGTATGGGATTGGCATTTAATCAAGAGTACCAAGCCCATTATGTACCTTGATGTGGGTGGTATTGATTGTTGTACCCTTCACTCAAACCAACATCATTGATTAAGCATGTTTCATCAAAATAGGGTGGTGTTCACTGATGTCCTTAAAGGATCGAGGTGGAGGCAAAGGGTTATACTAATGATGAGAATCGTAATATAAAAAATGGTGGAACATTGTTTGTCATTTAAATGTTCTTGTTCATTTATTCATAATGCTTTCTTTCAAAATTTCAATAATTTTTTAAAATCGTGGTTTGAAATCTTTAAAATAACCATTGAAATCAAATCGATCTGAGTCAATGAGTCCAAGTATCTAGATACCTTATGATGATCATCTCATATTATTTTATATTATCTTATTATGACTTAGGACAAATATCATAATTCAATATCCATATTTGATGGACCACTTAACATCTTAGATTTCACTTTTATTTTCATATTTATGTCATGTTTGATGTTGCTTTAGAAGTTTAAAATTTTGAAAAAAAATATTAATTTTTTTTTATAAGTTTTCCATAATTTTCAATATTTTCGATAATTTCAATTTTGAACCTTCACAATCATTTCCCCACGATAAGTACAACATTGATTTGAATCTTTTAACATCTACTAGGATTGTCATATGGGAATATCCACCCTTTATAATGTTTGTTCCAGCTGACGTAACCCTTTTAGCCATTTTGGCCAAAGGGGTAGCTGTAAGTTTTATGAACAGTGTCTCCCCAAAAATATATATATTCTAAGAAAGTATGTAACATAAATTCATCCAAGAAACATTCGAATCTTTCGTCATATGGGAATACCCACTCTCTATTATGTTCGTTCCCAGCTGAAGCTGATTACGCTATTTTGTGGTAAACGGTTGGCAGGTGCACTTGTAACCCACCCTAATTGCATTAAAATTTATTTATGTTGGTTATACCGTAAAGTCACGATTGAGAAACCCATTAGTGGTCGCTTCCAACATCATCGCTCCTAGTCCATTTTCATTCTGCAAAGAACACAGGTTTAAAATAAGTATCTGTCCATTAGCCTCAACAGCCATACTCCAATTGAAGCTACAGTGCCTTTACATATATTGAGAATATTGATTTATAATGATAGATCAAAGATTACATTTGAGGTTGATAACTCTCTATATGTTGAATCGACATGAAAATAACAAGGCATATACCTGCTACTAAAAACTTGTCGAACCAATCACTTGCTTCCTTAACCATGGAAGGTGTAATGCAATGCCCAACACCAGGTTCAGCAATGAACTGGAAATTTACAGCATATCAACTGTCATTTGTTTTCTTGTTATCGTAAAACAAATGATATATATAACATTCATACTAGCAAATGATAAATTCAGTGTTGTTTATTGAGATTGCTGCAAATAATGCTAGGCAAAGAGGTCAATCTAAAAACTGATATAGCATTAAGAATCATCCCAACAAATTCTGAAAGCAAGTTCGAAACAGAAATACTTTCAGGTAGTCATGAGGAACTATAATGAGAAAATTCATGTTACCACCTTTATCCAAACCTTAAAATTGATTGAAAAATAATATGCTATAGCAACTGCTAGACTGGAAACCATATTTCTTGGTACAAAAGGAAATCTTTGTAGGAAAGCAAATAGGGGCCTCTAGTCCTGAAAATTCAGGAAGCATCTATTATATACAGCACATCAGGCCTCTAGGGGCCTCTAGTCCTGAAAATTCAGTGTTGTTTATTGAGATTGCTGCAAATAATGCTAGGCAAAGAGGTCAATCTACAAACTGATATAGCATTAAGAATCATGCCAACAAATTCTGAAAGCAAGTTCGAAACAGAAATACTTTCAGGTAGTCATGAGGAACTATAATGAGAAAATTCATGTTACCACCTTTATCCAAACCTTAAAATTGATTGAAAAATAATATGCTATAGCAACTGCTAGACTGGAAACCATATTTCTTGGTACAAAAGGAAATCTTTGTAGGAAAGCAAATAGGGGCCTCTAGTCCTGAAAATTCAGGAAGCATCTATTATCAGCTATTGTACGCAGACTGCACCCTAAAGGAATACAGGATAAAAAGCTTTCACCTAAACTGATAATATTTAAATTCCTTCGTTTGACTTGTTCACGGATTTGTATTTTTGATATAAACAAAATCCGTAATGAAGGAAGAAGAGAGAAAAAAAGCATGTGTATCATATACAAAGTGATTGGAAAGCGCATCAAAACAAAAAGTACTATCATTTGCAGGATTGGATTTCTATTTTTGATAGAAACAAAATCCATAATTAAGGAAAACGAGAAAAAAAAGCACGAGTATATCATATACAAAGTGATTGGAAAGCGCATCAAAACAAAATGTACTATCATTTTGTAGAATTAACATACATATTAATCATCAAGAGACTGCCAGTTAAACTAGCAAATTAACCAGGTTCCTGTCAGAGGCAAGAACATAATGAAATTCCAACAAATAAAAATTATAAACACACCTTGAACTTCTCTGAAACATTAGCCTTACTGTAGACCTCAACAGCTCTCGAGCACGTTGCTTCCAAACCTTCTACAGGACATCGAGGATCCTTTCCACCTGCCAATATAAGCTGCCACAACTTTAGTAGTGCTTCAGAAGGTAACCCTTTGATAAACTCCATACCCATTTCCATCAGACAGTCAGAAAGCATGCAACTAATAATCTTGCTGCAACATAATAAATCCAATCAGCATACCATTGAGGATCAAGAGCGGGCGAGGTGCAATGGATGGAACTGAAAATGGAGCATCAAATTTATCTGCTAATCCAGGTGTTATTCTGTCCCAAACCTGATTCATAGAATTTTTAAGTAGCATCAACATTTGGAAAAATGCACAATGGTTTCATAAGCAACAGGACCAAGAACACCAGCAAAGCATGCCTAGACTATTTTCCTAAAATGGATAGACAAACTGCTTAAGCCTTAGACATACAGCTTGCACCACTTCAGCATCAATGGAAGACTTGCCAAGGTTGCTTCTGGCCTCTGAAACCAAAGGAAAAATTAGAAAAATAATTGAGCACAATATTAAATCAAATCCAAAGGAAATGAATGCCATCCCCAAGCTCACCTTCAAATACATCTTTTATACTTGCGACTCGGGCATGCCATTTATTGTTGTCTATGGCCCATCTAAAACCCTGCACATGTTTTGCTGACAATTCTTAAACAGATCTTATATGCCTCAAATAAATGTTGAGCAATAAAAATGAACTCTAAGTGGACCTTTATTCGGAAAAAAATCATCCCTTAAAACTCTAGATAAAGCATACCCAACGAATACCTGAACTCCAATAATTGGAACTGCAACAGCATATCGTGGGTCAGCAGCAGCAGCAAACCATGCATGCATTCCTTCAAAATCATACCAAGTTCAAAAGTGAGGATAACTGAATACAGAAAATCAATTGTCCACGTTCAAGAAAATGGCATTAATCTGGCATTCATCCTATGACAGACCTCAAAGCATTTCAAATGCACTGTTAATATAAATCATCAAAAAGACGTAAAACCTAGTGATCCCATGTGATTTCTGTTACTCACAGATAGAATTCAAACCAAGGGTTTAGACATTGCTATCAATGTAGAAGCATCCAACTCTAGGAAACCAAAATGAACACATTTCATGAAGAGGAAATTCTCACCTCCTAGTGATTCGCCAGTGATCCCTATGCAAGAGGGGTTAATGTCCTCCCTTGCAGAAAGGTAGTCCATCAACTTTATCAAGTCCCACACCTACATGCCATATACTATAGATAATGAACAATTTAAACATGAAAGACAGTGCATACAAACATTTGTAATTCAAAGAACTCATAGTACATTGAGATAATTATAGAGATCATTAAAAAATATACAACTTTATCCTGGGAATACTACAGAAAAATGAAATTGAGGTAACTGACATTGGAATGGAAAAAAGAAAAGATGTAGTAATGGACAACAGAAAATAGAAGACTGACCAAGTAACATAGTCAATGGACTAACCCACCCTGGAACGAATACTGAATAAGAAGAATAGGATGACAAATGAAAGCCTTGATACAAGGAAAAGATGCATGTCAATCCAGAGACTAGAAAGAGGGTGTATTTACAAAGCATAGAAGAAGATATAATAATGCATTTAATAGGACAGCTTATTGGAGATGGACTGGTTATGTACTATGGGAGAATGAGGCACGGATGCAGTCGTCATAAGGGATGGAGTAAGGAAAGAATTCATTTTGTTGAGTGATTCAGATACTCTGGTTCTATGAGATGTCAGGCGAGAAGATGTCATTGAGGGAGCCAGCAAGAAGAGAAAGGAGAAGCAACAGAAGGGGTAGCTCAAGAACCCAAGGGATATAGAGTCATAGACCTCATCAAAACATTTACATTGTTGCATTTCCCATGTAATGTTCCTGACTTGGCTAGTTTAGGAAACGTTGCTAATGTGTGTGTAGGATTAATCGTTTATAGCATATAAATGATCATACAAATAATAAATGCGACAAAGGGCTGCAAAGTTTGTATTATGATATCTCTATGGATTACAAAATGGCCGAATGCGGCTGAATAAACTGACAATACTCGACTAGATCAACAGACAAAGGATCTTAGCCGGAATACAAATAAGCAACTAAAAGATAATACCCGGAATATGGGAGCACTGCGGAATCAATGGATGCGTTGGGACTATGGCAGCTCTGACAGTAACTACTGGAAGTCTGGAAAGTTCGCCCTGGGAGCTATACTTCTCGGAATGGCCTGGAAACTGTCCCAAATGATGCGCCCTGCTCTAGTCCTCAGTACTGGTAACTGTCGGACCCTTCTGCTGGTGAGTTTGGACCCCGGATGGATCCCCCTGGGGGAATGCGCCCCTCTTTCTCTGGCAAAATGCGTCCTAGTGATTCCACCGTCGGAATCGGACGAGACGTGTCTCAAAATGACCGCCTTGGTCTACTGGGAAATGGGTCCGAAGGGTTTCCCTGAATTTGGCCTGATGCTCGCTCTGGAACCCCAAATGTATCCGCCAAATGTGTCACACGTCCAAGTCTGGAAAATGCGCCCTAGTTGATTCCACCATCGGAATCTGATGAGGAACCAGGAAAAAGATGTGCCTTGCCTTTCTCTCAAATGGGTCGGAGGGAAATCTCGGAATACTCCCTGGATGGGATAAGTCGACTAAAAACCCTCTCAGAAGCTGCGCCCTCACTATGGATGAATGTGCCCTTGTTGCTGAACAATGTGTAACTGTTGTTGAAGAATGATGGAAGACCTGAATGATCTTCTCGGTGACTAGGGTGTGCCTCTCAACATCGAAATCAACCAACTGGTGTCTTCCTCCTGGAATCCACTGAACTGTCTCTCCTGAGATGCGCCTCTTCTCCTCAATGACAAGTCATAATCTGCATAATGATGAATTAGGTCGTTGACACTTCCTTTATAGCTTTCCAAAACCCTAAATCCCTGTTGAAACCCCAATTCACTATTGACTTCCAAAACCCTAAATCATTATTGAAACCCTAATTCACTGTTGACTTCTATTTTTAGCTCATAATGACTTAAAAGCGCTTTTAACCCTTTTTAGCTCAATGTCACTTTCTGAATATAACACATGTGACTGGAGTGACCCCTAGTAACCCTGTTTATCCCTTTTTTGGCCCTGGCTATAGTCTAACGGGGCGGTTTAGACCATTAAGTCACCTCTCTGGAGCTCCTATTTGGAAAGGGACATTACAGTCCTCCCTTCCCGAAATTGCTTGTCCTCAAGCAATACCAGTCCAGGGTGCTGCAACACCTGCAAGCTCTCCCAAGTAGCGTCCTCTACTGGAAGTCCTCTCCATCTGATCAAACACTCTTTGATGACCCTGCTCCTCAGTTTCCGCTCCCGGAACTCCAACACCTCCTCCGAAACCAACTCCAACTGTCCCTCCTCATCTAATGGGGGAAGCTCCTCTAATGTGCTAATGAATTGTCCCACTACCTTTTTGAGGCAAGATACGTGGAACACGTTATGAATCTTGCTCCCCTCTGGAAGCTCTAACTCATAAGCAACCTCGCCTACTCGGTGCATGATCTTGTAAGGACCATAAAATCTGGGCTTGATCTTCTCGGCCCCACTCTTCTTCAGAGATGACTGTCTGTAAGGTTGGAGTCTCAAGAAAACCAAATCCCTAACCTCAAAGCTGCGCTCTATCCTGTGCCTGTGCGCACTCATCTTCTGTCGGTTCTGTGTCGTCTGCAGGTTCTCTTTCAGCAACTTGAGAATCTCCTGACTCTCTATGATCCAATCCTTGGCCTTGGGAGCTCTGCTCTCCCCGAAAACCAAGTCTACCAAAGTGGGAGCATCATATCCGTATAATGCTCGGAAGGGTGTCATACCAATGGACATGTGGAAAGTGGTGTTGTAGCAATGCTCTCCTAGATGTAGCCACTTAACCCATGTTCTCTAATGTCCACCTACATAGTTCCTCAAATATCCTTCAACCCACTTGTTGACAATCTCGGTCTCCCCATCTGTCTGCAAGTGATAGTTGGTTCTAGGTGTCAGCTCTGTCCCCACCAACCGAAATAACTCTCTCTAGAATGTCCCCATGAACCAACTGTCCCTGTCACTAACGATGTTCCTCGGCAACCCATGAAGTCTGAAGATCTCCCTGAAGAATAGCTCGGCTACCTGAACTGCGTTGTACTCTGTTGGTATGGCATAGAAGTGAGTAAACTTGGTCAATCTGTTGACCACTACATAGATACAGTCCTTACCTTGGACCTTGGGTAGGCCTGTGATGAAGTCCATCGATATACTCTCCCATTTCTGCTTTGGAATGGAGAGTGGCTGAAGTAGCCCTGCTGGAAGAGCATGCTCTGACTTGTTCTACTGGCAAGTCACACACTCACTGATGTGTCTCATAACATCCTGTTTGAGGCCCTTCCATGAGAACCACTCCCTGATCTGTCTGCAGGTTTTGAAGAACCCCTGATGGCCTGCTAGTGGTGAATCATGAATTGTTGTGAGGAACTTCTTCTTGAGCCCCGAATCTGGCACCAAGTAGACTCTATCTTTGTAGAATATGACATCGTCAGTGACCCTATACCTATCATCCTGTATCTGTCCATCCATCACCTCACAAGCAAACTTGTTCTTGGAATATTCCACTAACAAGTGGGATTTCCAATCTGCTGAAATCTCCATCAAAGAACAGGTTGCAGGTCTCCTCGATAGTGCATCAACCACAATGTTCTTCTTCACCTTGACATACTCTATGTCAAAGTCGAATGCCTGTACCTTCGTCACCCATTTCTGTTGGCGCTCACTGAGGTCCTTTTGCTCAAGGAAATACTTCAAGCTGTTGTGATCCGTCTTGACAATGAATTTGCTGCCCACCAAATATTGTCTGAATTTGGTCAAGGCATGCATGATTGCCAACATCTCCTTGTCATAAATGGAGTACAACCTCTCAGGTTGACTGAGCTTCCTGCTCTCGAATACAATGGGGTGTCCTCCCTACATCAAAACTGCCCCGATACCCTCGCCAGATGCGTGACACTCTAGTACAAATGGCAAGGTGAAGTCTGGTAATGCCAATATTGGACAAGTGCTCATGACTTCCTTCATGTGATCAAAGGCTTCCTGTGATTCCTCGGTCCAGATGAAAGCCCCATGCTTGGTAAGATCTGTCAGCAATGCTCCAAGCTGAGAAAAACCTCGGATGAACCGCCTGTAATAGCTGCATAGCCCGAAGAAACTCCTCAACTTTGTTACGTTCCTAAGCGTTGGCCAGTCCAGAATGGCCCTGATCTTTTCCCGGTGCACCTGTACCCCCTATGCACTGATGATATGGCCTAAGTAAAGCAGCTCTGTCATATCGAACTCACACTTGGACTCTTTGGCATATAATGACTATGCCTTCATGATGCTCAATACCTCATCCAAGTGCCTCATATGCTTCTGCCATGTCTTGCTGTAGACCAAGATGTCGTCGAAGAAAACCGAGACTGATTTCCTCAACTGATCCCTGAATATGTGGTTCATGCAAGACTTGAACGTGGCGGGTGCATTGGTTAGCCCAAATGGCATAACCAGGAACTCGAAATGTCCAAAGTGACATCGAAATGTCGTCTTCTCTATGTGTTTCTCTCGGATACTGATCTGGTGATACCCAAAGCATAGATCAATCTTTGAGAAGAAAACTGCCCCATTTAGTTCATCCAACAACTCGTCAATGCGTGGGATAGGATACCAGTTCTTGATGGTTTTCTTGTTCAAGGCTCGGTAATCAATGCACATCCTCATGGTGCCATCCTTCTTCAGAACTAGGACAACTGAAGAAGCGAATGGGCTACTGCTCGGTCTTATGTGTCCCATCACTAGCAATTCCTTGATTGCCTTCTCTATCTCATCCTTGAACCTCCTAGGATGACGATTGGGGGGGTTGATCATCGGTTTGGCCCCCTCATCCAACTCAATGGTGTGCTCAAACCCCCTGTCATGTGGTCTCCCTGGTGGAATCGACTCAAAAACATGTTGATGTCGTCCCAACAAATTCTTGATCTCTGTATGATACTGTTGTCGACCCTCTGAATCCTTCCGCGTAGTGATCAAACACTCAGCTGCATATGCTACCTCCCCATGTCTGAATATCCTCTCCATCCTCTTGGCTGAAACTGTCCTGGGTGCTCCTGTCGACATACCTCTTAGAACAACCTTATTCCCGTCATGGTCTCTGAATCCCATCTCCAAGGTTTGGTAACTGGTGGTGATTTTTCCCAAGGTAATCATCCACTGGACTCCCAACACTACATCTGTGTCAGATAGGTCAACCACATAAAATGTGTCTCTCACTATATAGTTGCCTAACTTTACCTCCAAGTCTGGAACTCTGTCTAGACACTCCATTGTGTGGCCATCTGCTACTGCAACATCAAACCCCTCAAACTCCTCTGTTTGAAGTGCCCGTCTTGATACTAGTGAAGCATCGATGAAGTTGTGGGTGGCCCCACCATCTATCAGGGCAATTGCCCATTGCCCCTGAATAGTCCCTCTGATCCGGAGGGTATCATACCGGGAACACCAGAAAGGGTCGCTATGACTCCTCCCTTTGTTGGTTTCCTCCTGTTAGCCTGCTCAGGCGGCTGTGCGATTACTGGAGGATGGGCTCCTGTCGATGTCGGTGGTCTACGAGGAGGTTGCTCCTCTGCCTGTGCTGACTCCTCCTCTGAGCTAGTGGATCCATTGTCCTGCTCCTCCTCCTCACTGTCCACACTATCTGCTGCCACCTCAATATAATGAATCTCTCCCTTGCCCATGCATCGGTGGCTTGGGACCCAAGGGTCTCTGCAGTTGAAGCAAAGCTTCTTCCTCATAAGCTCTCGCCTAGTCTCATCATCCAACTTCTCCTTGCCCTTCCATTCTCTCTGGAATGGCTTCCTGTCTCGATCCTTCTGGGGTACGAAGGGTTTGGAAAAGGTTTTAGTCTTTGGCACTAAGTCTGCCAAATCTCGAGTGTGAAGGATGGCATCCTGTAAGGTGGGAGGCCTGTATGCCTTCATCCATCTTCTCAAAGGCTCGGTGAGGCCCTCTGTGAATAGCATGATCAGCCTGGGCTCTGATATATCTGTCACGGCCATGGCTACCCGCTAAAACTTCGTGATGAACGCCTTTGCTGTGCCAGTTTGTCTCAACTGGGCTAGATCCCTGAATGGCCTAGAATGGCCTGGAAACTGTCCAGTTTGTCTATACTTCTAGATCCAGTTTGTCTATACTTCTTGGAATGGCCTGGAAACTGTCCCAAATGATGCGCCCTGCTCTATTCCTCAGCACGAGTAACTGTCGGACCCTTCTGCTGATGAGTTTGGACCCCGAATGGATCCCCTTGGGGGAATGCGCCCCTCTTTCTCTGGCAAAATGCGTCCTAGTGATTCCACTGTCGGAATCGGACGAGACGTGTCTCAAAATGACCAACTTGGTCTACTAGGAAATGGGTCCGAAGGGTTTCCCTGAATATGGCCTGATGCTTGCTCTGGAACCCCAAATGTATCCGCCAAATGTGTCGCACGTCCAAGTCTCGAAAATGCGCCCTAGTTGATTCCACTGTCGGAATCTAATGAGGAACCAGGCAAAAGATGCACCTTGTCTTCCTCTCAAATGGGTCAGAGGGAAATCTTGGAATACTCCTTGAATGGGATAAGTCGACTAAAAACCCTCTCAGAAGTTGCGCCCTCACTCTGGATGAATGTGCCCTTGCTGTTGAACACTGTGTAACTGCTACTGAAGAATGATGGAAGACCTGAATGATCTTCTCGGTGACTAGGGTGTGTCTCTCAACACCGAAATCAGCTAACTGGTGTCTTCCTCCTGGAATCCACTAAACTATCTCTC
The DNA here is from genome assembly GCA_032191745.1 of Picea mariana. Lineage (NCBI taxonomy): Eukaryota > Viridiplantae > Streptophyta > Pinopsida > Pinales > Pinaceae > Picea > Picea mariana. Next base: position 203,766 of record JASDQU010245356.1, on the reverse strand, counting down.
ATGGGATGCGCCTCTTCTCCTCAATGACAAGTCATAATCTGCATAATGATGAATTAGGTCGCTGACCCTTGCTTTATAGCTTTCCAAAACCCTAAATCCCTACTGAAACCCTAATTCACTATTGACTTCCAAAACCCTAAATCACTGCTAAAACCCTAATTCACTGTTGACTTCTATTTTTAGCTCATAATGACTTAAAAGCGCTTTTAACCCTTTTTAGCTCAATGTCACTTTCTGAATATAACACCTGTGACTGGAGTGACCTCTAATAACCCTGTTTACCCCTTTTCTGGTCTTGGCTATAGTCTAACGGGGCGATTTAGACCATGAAGCCTCCTCTCTAGAGCTCCTATTTGGAAAGGGACATTACATCCCACGAAGCAAAAGGTTCACCAATCTCTTGCAGGTTGGGGTGTCTGCCTGGAAGAGAAGGAAAAGCGTAAAGAAAAAAATCTAGAGGAGCTTGCAGACAAAAACGCTGAAGGAACTTGACCCAGCAGTGGTTATTTTTCTGAGAGGCATTCCAGAAACCAGGACTTCATCGAGGAGGTCATTAACATATAGGAGGGTAAGTTGGAAACGCTTTTGAAAGAGATCATTTAAAATCTTATTATTGAGGAAAAGGGCATTGATGACACTACAACTAGTCCTGGTGCTTGACTTTGGTCCTCAAGACTCTAAGTTTCTGGTTTAAAATGTCTACTTTGAAGAACCTTTTTTTGGTCCTCCCTTATGACTGTAATGACGAATGAAGTAGCACAAATTTTTGGCCATTTTGTTGTCATAAGTATACAGTAAATAAGAGCAGGCAATGATTAAATCCTCTCTTATTTTTAGTCTGGTCATAAATGACAGGACTGATATGCCAAGAACTGTAGTCTATGTTGGGAAAAAGCTCATCTCAAATTCTTATCTTAGAGCTCCCAACTATTTTTGTAAGTATGTACTTCGCCCAATTTGGGCCCAAATAACATAAGTACTTAAAACCAGAGCCAAATTTCACTCAACATCAATGAAAAGACCTCAATGAATATAATTATAATTCTGCAATAGAAACTAGCACTCCACAAGACAGTGAAATCAAATTATATGGTTAAACTATTACAATCTTCATTCAAGATCATAGTTGTTCAGCAGAACACATATCTCGTGGTTGTTGATGATTGCAGCTATGTGAGACATTCTCCAGAGTACAAACCTGAGAGATGTTGATGATTGCAGCTATGTGAGACATTCTTCAGCTTACAAACTTGAGAGAAAGCCCCTGAGAGGGGTGTGTGGTTCCTATCTGAGACAGAGCTGGAACGTAGAGATGGCCTCCTCCTTACAGAGAGTTGAGAAGAACTCCAGATGATTCTCCTGTGTAACATAGTGAGAAAGGAGATCTATAGAGTTGGACGTGTCTGTGGCTGAGCACAAGGTGAACGTGTGAAATCCCAAAGTGTTGGGTGCATCGTCATGAGAACAGAAATGAAGATGATGTATTAGCCTCCTTTGAGTAGAAGAGTTGATGAGAAACTCCAGATGACTCTCTTGTGTAATGCAGTGGGAAAGAAGATCTATTGAGTGGACGAGCATAGGTGAACGTGATCCTAGTGGCTGAGCACCAGTGAAGAAGTGGTTCTTCTGTGTAATGCAGTGAGCCAGAGATATGGACATCCCTATGGATGTGCCCCGAGTGGATGAGCACTAGTGCCTGTATAAGATCCCTTGCTATATTGTTCAAGAGTCAAACCTACCTGTAACCCTAATTGTAATGTAAAGGGTACAGGTCGGCCCCACCTTAATGTGACTGGTAATTAATGTAAAAGGTAATTAATATGGTTAATATTAATTATATTGTGAGCTAGTGAGGTCGGCCCTGTTGTGCCAATAGACACTTCTGTGACAGGTTCAGTCTAGTATAAGTAAAGGTAAATTCCCCATTGAGGAATCATATCTTTCATGTGAGTTTGGAAATTTCAGCAAGTACACCTTCTTGGGAAAAGTGCGCACCTCTCTTGGGCGCTAGTCTTCTAGGGTTTGAGAACCCTCTTGTGTGCTAGGTTTTATTGGTGGTGAAGGTCTTTCTCTTGAAGAATATAGCAAAGGATTTTGGCTGGGTTTTCTTCCCTTGTTGAGAAGGGTTTCCCAGGATACTTCTTGTGTTCTTGTGCATGGTGTTTCTTCTTATGATCTTGGTTGCTGCAACATTATTGGTTATGGTTAAGTGAAATGCTAAAATGAAATGAAATGCTTAACCTTGTTTATTGAAAAATCAACAGTGGCTTCCATCTAAATGCCAAGATCTGTTTGAATGCCCATTAATCTCTCTAGCTATAAATCATAGGTTTGCAAGACCAAGTAATGAACCCGAGTCTGTCCAAAGCTTGAAGAACTTTGGAATTCTGAGCATGAGGAAATTTTATTGCATACTTCTAGAGCAGTGCCAGTTAATGAAAGAAAGAAGAAGAATTGTAAGATAACAACCATCTATGACTCTGTAGCAAGGAGGAGAAGTATCCCACTGGTCGGATACTAGAGCACCTATTATTCCATTGAGAGCGAGCAAAGAAGGAGAACGTTCATCCCAACTGACTGTTGCTTTGGAGGAAATACTATCACAACACTGAGGTAAATCACTTGGTGTACATCTAAGTTTCCAACACAAGATGCTCAAGAATGTTGAGAAATATAGCTTAGGAACTTCTACACAAGTTCAGTGTGATGGATGCGCACTTCTTGAAGGATCACACCACGAGTACAAGAATTAATGATAGATAAAAACGTGGAAAGCCAAAGATGTAACCACTTAGATATTATTTCTACAACACATCAAAAATAGCTTGCATATGAATGTAAATTTAAAGACAGTGAGATCAATGATATTGCAAGTGTGTAACTATATTGCTTGGTGTTGTAGACTGAAAATTGAATTAAGTGGTTAAGTTTGGAATTAATTTTATCCCTATCTAGGTGTCAACCCAAAACTCTCCTCCCCCTATTACCAAGTGGTTGTTGGATGCTCAAGAAGTGAGGCAACGAGGCCTACCCTAGCTTCACAGGTCAACCCTAAGGCCGAGTACTTCGGAAAATTTCTGTGGCTTTCCTCAAAACCCCAGTTTTTAAGTGGCGAAGATGGTGAGTTAAGGTGTCCTATTAAGTCTAATTAATAAATTTTAGATCTATGAGCTAAATATGCGAAGTGTGATTGAGTGCTTGTAGCTTGCTCAACAAGAAATTGCCAAAATACTGAAAATTGAAAGATAAGAAGGCTGATGCCTTTAGACAATGGATTGCAAGTTAAATTTTAGTTTCCGGAAAAGGCCTTGGGGACCCAAACCGGAATTAACGAGAGTTCTTAGTTATTATATTGCAAATGTGAAGTGTGAGAATTGAAAGTAATTTGTGGAATTGTAAAAGGTTGATTAATTGAGCCTTTATGAAACCAATGTTAGCATGCGCATGTGTAATATAAAGATTAGATAAACTGAATTTGCATGCAACGAAAAATAACGATCTAATCTAAGCCACCACGGGCTCTAAGCTAGCATATGTTATGAGATCTACTATAGATTATTTTAAGTTAAGCATGCATGTAGAAATCACGACGATCTAGCTAAACTTTGCAAAGTAAAGACTGAAAGGAAAGCAAGCCGCTTGGGTACAACTCCTTCGAGCTTGTGTTTACAGTATTTTAGAGTAGATCGGGAATAAGAAAACGTTACCCAGTGAGAGGAGTTGTTTGGAGGGTGTGTTGTGCATGTGATTTGGGCAGCATGCCCTCTTGTCCTGGTAAGAACCTGCAAAAATCAGCAAGCTATTGCTTGCTGATTTGAGCTGCAACACACTCAGAAAAATGTTATGAAACCTTTGGTTTTAGGCAAAGATTTCGTGCATACAAAAACCAGAAAATTAAATGATTTTAGGTGACCTATCTAAGCATGTTAGCTACCGAAATGAAGAATGAGAGAAGGTGAACAATATCAGAAATAATTTGGAGTGTATGTGAGAAGTAAAGGTAAATCCGTGCTTGGACTTATCCCAATATCCTCTCCTTGAAGTGTCTTGCAAAGCTTAAACAGAATGTGAGACGAAGACAGATAATGATGGCATATATTAATAATCAAAACTACTTTTAATCATTAGTACATGCAGATCAAATAAGTTAGCAATCATACAATCACTAAACTTAGTTAAGTAAAATACTTACCCAACAATCTACTTATAATCACACAAATATTTAAAACAAAACGATTTCACCTTATATGCATATAACGAGCCCAGACTACTCTTGAGATCCATGTATCCTCCAAAACATTTCCTTTATTATCCAAATGGAAGAAGTTGTAGCAACTAATTGCTACAAGTTCTTCAATAGCCACACAAATGAAGAGAAGTGACAATAATGATGAGAGAGGAGGAGAATGAGATAGTGAGAAAATGGTAGCATAACAGTACTATAATGAAAGGTGACTAAAGAGTGAGGGAGAGGTTTCTTAAATAGCAAAAGAAACCAAGGAGACCCCCCTCAGATCATTGAGAAATGTCAAGATTTAAATTTATGAGGAAACTCTAACCAATGAAAGAGTGAGCTTTTAGGGTGAGGGGAAATGGTAAGTAAAGGAGTTGGATAGGGAGAAAGCAAGGGAAAAGGAAACGTATGAGCTAAGAGGAGGCCCACGTACCAACTAAAAGGGAGTTGCATGCTTTCATGGGGGAGTCTCCACTTTCCATGAGTTTTTATCCCATTTACAAGAGGGAAAAGCGTGAGCTAGGAAGGGAAAGGCGTGAGGATTGGAAGAGAGGTGGAAGGAGTGTGGATAGAGTGTGGATGGCACACTCTCAAAAGGTAAGCGATTGGTGGAGGATGGTAAGAGTTGGAAAAGGGACCCACGCTTCTATTAAAGAGGAACTTTAACATTTACGTGGGAATGTTGAGAGATGCGTGAGCTTGAGTGAGGTAGCTTATGTAAAACATGAGGTAGGAGGAAGTGCGTGAGGGTTGAGAGGTGACTTGGAAGGTGAGGTGGGGTGTGTGAGTGGGAAAAGGGACCCACGATCCACTTAAATGAAAGTTCTAAAATAAATGTATGTACGTGAGGGGGAAAACGTGAGGTAAGGGGGACGTAAGGTAAGTGGATAGGAGAGGACGTGGGAATGGGAGAGGGGAGTAAGCAAGGAGGGGCGCACCTCATGAGGAGGGGCCCATAACTCATTTAATATGAGTTATTACATCAATTAAAGAACTATTACAAGCTCACGTGGGGAAAGGGTGTACGTACCCATTAATTTGGAAAAAATTAAAATGTAATTTTAATTAAAAGGGGGTTTAAAAGGGTAGGAAAGGTTAGGAATAGGTTAGGTGGGTCTTTCTCATCATTATTTGCCACTTACTACACTTGATTTGGTCCATTATTACAAAAATGACATTTGCCCATGTCCTAGGTTTGGCAATTAAAATTGTCGTTTTCCCAAAAAACTTCTAAGTGGACAAACAACCTAGCAAAACTTGTCTGACTGAGTTGAAACTTGGTCCATGGGTTTAGGGGGTCTCATTAGCTTTCTTTTGAGTACAAATACCCCTATCAAAGATCCCAGGACCTAAGTTTTACATTAAATACCCAGAATTAATTAATTGATTAATCAATTAATTAATTTAGAACCTTAAAAAAAACCCAGCTATACTTGACGGAATTCCGTGAAATTTCGCGTGCTGTCTTACATGGTCATTTACAACATTCCTAAACACTAGCTACCTAGGAATAACTTTACTAGAACACCTTTCACCACTTTGGAGGATTTATTAGGTGGGAGTGAAAAACTCAAGGGAGATTAACCCAGTTGGTTAGGCCACATTAACCTCCTGAGGATAAAAAACACTAAGCGAAAGGAACTCTTCTAATGAAGAAACCCTAAGGCAACTGACTTAACATGATCCATGTAGACCAATTACATTATAAACCCGTGCAGGGGTGCAGTAATCCCGCTTACAAAACTATGTCCTGGAGGCATAAATCGCTTAATAGAACCAAACTGTCTTCGACATACTAGCATCTGATGATGCATTACTTCATGGCACATGGAGTTGACCTCCTAGTTGAATAGGCAGTCAACAAGCCGTAGAAGATGTACTTGCTGAAATTTCCAAATGACAAGTGACTTGTGTGTTTACTCAATGGGGAAATCACCTTTATTTATACTAGACTGGATAGACCAAAAGTGGTGTCTATTGGCATAACAGGGCCGACCTTAATAACTCAAAAAATAATTAATTATTACAATAAATATTAATTATCTTTCACACATGGTGGAGTCGACCTGTACCCTTTACATCACAATTAGGGTTACAGGTAAATCTTACTCTCAGACAATATAGCAAGGGATCTCACACATCCACTAGTGCTCAGCCACTAGGGGCACGTCCACCTGTGCTCAGCCACAGGGACGTCCTACTCAACAAATCTCTATCTCACTGAGTCCATAGGAGAATCATCTGGAGTACCATCTCAAGCCTGACTGAACTGAGTCCACAAGGCAGGAGACCACACATCATAACAACTCAGTCCAAAGTTCGATGCACACCCATCACATCGGCACCTTCACCCCACACAAGGGTACATATCGTTTCATCTCAATCTAGAGAGGAACGACACACCCATCTCATGGGCACTCCCAACACATGGGCTCTCTCACAAGTCGACTCACTCAGTCTGTGTCCTGGAGGATGTCTCATGAAGCTGTAATCATCAACAGTTCACACACAGTGACACAGTTGAACAGTTAAGCAGGTTGAGTGACTGAGAGAGAGAGAGAGAGAAAGCAGCGAGGAGGCGTTTCCAGACAGCGTACAGTTCCATGCAGTCATATAGAACAGTTACATAGGGTCGTACGAGCAAGTTTGTACAGCTCGTATGGACAAGTTGTATAGTCCATACAGTCGTTCTTCTCAGTCAGGTCATTCCGCTCACTTCAGGGTGATTTCAGTAACCGCACAGCTGCTTGGTTTTGGCAGCGTGTCAAGGTTTCCTTATAAGTTTTTCGAAGGAATGAAAAGCTGATTTTGAAGGAGTAATTACATGTATATTTGTGAAATTATTTTTATGTTTCCACTATTTAATTTCTAGTTACTGTGTGATTGATGATATAGTTTGAAATTTAATTTCGGCATTAATTAAATTCGGCAAGTACTTGTTTAATTGAGATCATAAGGACTTTCGTCACCTGGGCTTGGAATTTTTACATGGTATCAGAGTTTTTTTCTCTAACTGAGATTCTCAAGCATTTGCAGTAGTAAGTCAATTGCAAGGAAGATGGACCAGTAGTTAGAGGGTTTCAAAGTTTTATTTTCAGATTTGGGAGTTTGTGCAGTAGATCTCAGAGATGTCAATAGCTAGCCTCAGGTTTGAGGACATATTGGATGCTGCCTCAAATTTCTTATCATGCAAGGTGATGGTTACACTCATACTAGAAGAGAATGATCTTTGGGATATTGTCAAGGACATTGTACCTTCACCTACAGATCCACAACAGTTGGCAGCTCACAAGAAGAGGGAAGTGAAGGCCAAGCGGAAGATCTTGGATGCCATAAAGGATCATTTGATCCCTCACATATCCAAGAAGAAGATGGGAAAGGAGATATTCAATGCCTTGGTAAGTCTCTACCACAATGAGAACATAAACAAGAAGATGATATTGCGTTACAAACTTAGATCCACGGTGATGATCAGATCAGACTCAATCATTAGTTACCTTATGAAGGTCACACGAGTCCATGATCAACGTGCAGTAGCTAGGGTGAAGGTTGCAGATGTAGAGCTAGTGAACATAATACTGAATGGATTCTTAACTTCATGGGAACCAATTTTCAAAGTTATTTGTGCTTGAGAGAACCTTCCTAACTTTGAGAGGCTTTGGAATGATTGTATCCAGGAGGAGACACGGATGAAGTCAAAGGCCAACAAGAAGGGTGGTGATGACAACCTAGCTCTATTTGGTTAGTCAAATAAGGGCAAAGGTAAAGGACCTAGCATGGGTAAGGGAAAAAGTGAGGAGTCAACCTCACAGCCAAGAAAGAATGACTTGAGTAAAATCAAGTGTTTCATTTGTCATAAGCATGGCCATTATGTATCAAAGTGTCCAAAGAAGAAGGGAAAAGGGGAACAACAACAAAAACAGGTAGCAGCCTCTACATAAACTCAAGTGAACGAGTTTGCTGCCAAGTTCGAGAAAGATTTCACATTGGTATCTTGCCTTTCTACTAACATGATTCCAAGGAACACGTGGTATGTGAACAGTAGGGCATCTCGACATATGGCATCAACCCGACAGTTATTTTCTAGTTTGAAGAAGTAAGACTCAAGGGTACAGGTTGAACTTGGTGATGGTGCCAATTAGCTAGTAAAAGGAGTTGGTACTATTCCTTTTCAACCCGAGTCAAGTAACTCTTTAGATTTTGATGATGTCTTGTTTGTACCAGGTTTCGGGAGGAACTTGCTTTCAATTTCGGTTATGGAGGATAAAGGCTTTGTAGTAGAGTTCAAGAACTAGCAAGTCCTCATCAAATCGAAGGAATCTAGCCCAGATAGAACTCAGGTAATAGGGGTTAAAGAAGGTAAGTTGTACATGTTGCAAGGTGAACTTGTTCGAGCCCTAGTGCATAACAATGACAACTTGTGCAAGTAGTGGCACAAGAGGATGGGGCACCTGCATCACAGGCATTGCCTATTATGAGGGAAACAGTCACAAATCTTCTAGAGTTCAGTATTGAGCAATATGGTGTATGCAAAGGGTCCATCCATAAAGAAAGAATTGAAGAAGGGTTTTGAGATGACAAACATGGGACATCTTCACTACTACTTGGGTATTGAAGTAACTCATAATCCAAAGTATGTATTCATCTCCCAAAAGAAGTACATTGGAGAGTTGTTGAACAAATTTGGCATGGCTGATTGTAATCCTCTCTCTACACCAATGGAGCAAAATTTGAAGCTAACATCAAAAGAAGGGAATGAATTTGAGGTGCAACTAAATATAGACAGCTTGTGGGGAGTCTTATCTACCTTACTACTACCAGACCAGATATTTCATTTGCAATTGGGATCCTTTCTAGGTTCATGCAAAAAACTTGTGAAGTACATTGATGTGCTACAAAGAGAGTTCTAAGGTACTTAAAGGGAACTCAATACTTTGGGCTCAAATACTCTAAAGGTGGAGGACTTCAAACTAGTTGGACACACTGATTCAGACTTTGATGGGGATAAGGAGAATGGAGTGTCTACTTCAGGATACCTCATGAGTATTGGATCAACAGTTATCTCTTGGAGATCATGCAAACAATCTGTTCGAGCAGATTCTACTACAAAGGAAGAATATGTGGATGTTGCAGAGGCAACAAAGGAGATTGTGTGGCTCAGGAAGATACTAGAGGATTTGCAAGAGAAACAAGTGAATGCTTGTTGAGAAGTGTAACTCAGAAGGTCTTCTTCCATGTGGTAGCGTCCTAGCATGGAGGGGGACAATGAAACTAGCCAACTTGATGGGTTAAATCTTTTTCCTTAGTCTAACTTAGAAAAAGTACATTAAATGTGTTATATTTTAATGTTGACTTAATGAGAACTTTATGTAAAGTTAAAAGTGAAAATAATTTAAGTGATGGTCTTTTCATCTTGGTCATCCATCTCATTGAGAGAGTGAGGGTTGATCTCAACCCTTGATCTCTTTGGAGATAGGGTTTTCGCCTGCTCATTGAGATAAAAGAAATAGACTTGGTGGTTGGGGCACATTATGCACTTGAGAGAGGGCGATTTGCTGAGAGAGAAGCGAATTGCTTGAGGATTTGCTAGAAGAGAGTTGCAGAGAAGACAGAGCAGAATTTTTGCAAGTGGATCGACTAGCTATCTCAACCATTTGTAGAGGCTGAATTTCAAATCAGAGAGAGCCACATGTGTGATGCAAAGGCATCACAGTTGGGTCATATGGTTTGCGCAGAGGCTTATTTGCTGGGCCAATTTCTTGTGTTGTTGGGTTCGATCTAGCTTAGAGAAGGCCGTAAAGGTGTTGGAAAGAATTTTCGTTGGGGTTTCCTCATCCATTATTGTAAATCGATTTTCTCTGTAAGAGATCTCTATATTTTCTGTTGCATAATAAAATCCACAAACTGAAGAACTGGTTTTCCCACATTGGGTTTTTCTAGGGGTTATTTTACCCAAAAATATTGGTTTTCTCATGTGATGTGATTGTTGTTATCTTCTTCATTGTAGATCAAATTTATTTATGTTGTGCATTGTTTAGTTTTCGTGAAGAAACCTAGTTGTAACCTAAGAAAGACATTTTCAGAAAATTATTTAATATGTTCAGTAAATTTCTTAGTGATATATTGTGAAGATTTATGGTTCATCTTGTGGGGTTTTAGCAAATTCACAATGCTACTTCTCTTTCGATTGACGACACTTCTGCAATCAAGTTGGCCAGGAATCCTAGATTCCATGATCGAACAAAGTGTTGAGAATTATAGCTCAGACAGGAACTTCCGCACAAATTCTGCGTGAACATGCAAGAAGTAGTTTGAAATATTTTCAAAAAGTAATTCTATCTTCGAAAAGTAAATTCTATTTTGTAATTCACTTTAGTTAAAAAGTGAAAGTCTTATTTCTAGCAGTTGAGTCTAAAAAGTGTATTTCATGCATGCATGACTTAGACTAGTAGTAATCTCAGAAACAGATTAGGGTTTTGGTCACAGTTAAAACTATAAAGGTTGGTCAAGAGAGAGAGTTCAAAAACACATGAATAATTAAGCAAGTTGAGCAACTAAGAGAGAGAGAGAGAGTAGGCAGTCAAGAAAGAGGCATTTTCGGGCAGCACATAGTTCAAGACAATAGTCCGTACAATTTTGTACAGTTGTACGAACAATATCGTATGGATCCATATAGTCATACGGACAGGTCCATACAATGGTAGAAAGTCCAAACAAGTTGTCTTGCAGATTGTACAAAAGTTTTATGTTGTTTCTAGTTTTCTCCAACAAGTTGTACCTCTCAATCATGCTATACAAGCTCAGTTTGGGGTGATTTTGATAACCGTACAGATGTTCGTTTTAAGCAATTTGTGGAGGTTTCCTCGTAGGTTTTTTGAAGGAATAAAAAACTAGTTTTGAAGGAGTAATTACTTGTCTACGTGTGAAATTGAATTTTTTGCTTCCACTATTTAATTTCCATCTATTGTGTGATTAACACTATGGTCTGAAATTTAATTTCAGCATTAATTAAATTCAACGATAACTTGTTTAATTGAGATCATAAGGACTTTAGTCACCTAGGGCTTGGGATTTTCACATGATATCAGAGATTATTTCTTTGATTGAGATTCTTTAGGATTTGAAGCAATAAATCAACTACAGGGAACAAGGATCAATACTGAGAGGGTTTCAAAGTTTCATTTTCAAATTTGGGAGTATGTTCACTAGATCTCAAAGATGGCATCAGCCAGCCTCAGGTTTGAGGACAAATTGGATGATGCCTCGAGTTTCTTATCATGGAAGGTGAGGCTTACACTCTTACTAGAAGAGAATGATCTCTAGGATTTGTCAAGGACGTTGTTGCTCCACCTACAGATCAGCAGCAGTTGATAGCTCACAACAAGAGGTAAGTGAAGGACAAGCATATGATCTTGGATGCCATTACGGATCATTTGATCCCTCATGTATCAGAGAAGAAGATAGCAAAGGAGATGTTTGATTCCCTGGTTAGTCTCTACCAAAGTCAAAACATAAACATGAAGATAATATTGTGGAACAATCTCGGATCTATAGTGATGATCAGATCAGACACAGTCACCAATTACCTTATGAAGATCACACAGATTCGTGATCGAATTGCAGCAGTTGGGAAGAAGGTTGAAGATGCAGAGTTAGTGAACATAGCATTGAATGGATTCCCAGGTTCATGGGAGCCATTTGTCAAAGGTATTTGTGCTCAAGAAAACCTTCCTAACTTTGAGAGGCTTTGGGATGACTATATCCAAGAGGAGACTCAGATGGAGTCAAAGGTCGACAAGAAGGATGGCGAAGAGAACCTAACTCTATTTGGTTAGTCAAATAAGAGAAAAGATAAAGGACCTAGCAAGGGTAAGGGAAAGAGTGAGGAGTCGACCTCCCAACCAGGAAAGAAGGGCCTGAGTAAAATCAAGTGCTTCAATTGTCACAAGCACGGTCATTATACATCACTGTGTCTAGATAAGAAGAAGGGTAAAGGGAAGCAACAACAGAAGCAAGTAGAAACCTCCACAGTAACTCAAATGAACAAGTTTGTTGCCAAGTTCAAGAAGGATTTCTTGTTGGTATCTTGCTTTTCTACCAGCACGATTCCGAAGAATGCATGGTATAATGTAACACCCCATATTTGGTCCCTGGAAGTTGTAATCGTATGTATATGTTATATAGGCTAGTGAGCCCGGTAGTATGGCCAAGGACCAATTTATGTATATTTTGTATCAAAGATATTAATAAAAACACATCATTGGCTACGGTATGAGAGGAACAAAACATTGGAGGGCTATGACTCCACGAGAGGGAATTGACTTAGCTCTATTGGTCGACCAAAGTCTAAAGGTTATAATATTTTATTAATATTTATATGTGAGAGGGGCTTAAGGGGGGCCCAAAGTGGATAAAGTCTAAATTATACCAGCCTAGATCCATCTTAACCCCGAATCTATCAAGCACTCTCGAGGGATCAAATCTCTCGAGGTGAAAACTTTTCCTCAAGTTTTGCACTCTAAAAGAGGTTTTCACCTCGAGAGATTTGGTCTCTCTCAACGCTTGATAGTTCCGGGGATAAGATGGATCTAGGCTAGTTTTATCACTATTATTGTCGAATCAAGTAAACTTGATTTGTCTCTGCCCCAGTAATCATGTTACTCTATTTATAAAAACTTGATATAATAATTGCAACTTCTAAGAAATGAAAAAGTGTCCCAACTAGTTCCAGTGATGCTAATGATTATGATGGCCAGTAAACTAAGTGAAAAACTATCATTGGATAATAAACTGGTGAATTGGAAAAAGCAATAAAGGTAGAGCGAGGGGTTATTTTCTTAAATAATAAGGTTGTTCTAGTTCAGGTGATACTAATGACTTTGATGCTCAACAAACAAGCGTGAGATGTCACTGTTGGATCATAGTTTAGGTGTAGATAATTCATTTTTTTTATTATACGAGTTAATAAGTCTTTTTTGTTATTTTATTATTTTTATTATATTTTAATGTAACGTTATGTATGTACATAAGTGACAACATCTCCTCCATACTGGGTTGTAGAGCACCTCTGGGTGCAATTATTTATTGTCCACATACCTTAAAGTACACTAAAGGACAAATCTTCATGGTAATGTCTACCTAGGACTTAGGTGGACTTCCTTGGGTGCCAAATGGTGAGTTCAACTCATGCATACTAAGTCTCTAGGTTTGGGAATCCGACCATCATTCTGTCATTCGATCATTCTGCCTGTTCACAGCTAGACTGTGTTGACTCTTTGGTTATGTATGGATTTCACCATTAACCTGGGTCATGTACATAATTAGTCTATTACGTCTGTGATGGAAAGTTGGGGACACCTATCACTTATATCTGATACGAAATGGCCTGTAAGCATGGGCATGGGATTGTTGTGATTGAGACTTCATGGACAGCTAGATTTTATGGAGCCTCCATCATTGAGATTCTTGGATAGACTGCACTGGAGCCCTAGAGGGGGTGAGAATTCCCTGAGGTACTGCAAGGTAGAGAAGGGGATTCCATCCCTAGGGTGGTGTAGGCTGGGGAAGAGAGTTGGGTGGAGGAAAAAGGGCTATAGGAGTCAATCAAATATCATTTGTTGGGTATTGGGTTGTGTAAGAGAGTTTAGCCAACCATAGGAATCATTTGTCCTTGTGGACTCATAGCCCCAACTCCAGGTGGTCTGCTATTGAGAGAACTAGAGCAACAAAGCCTGCGATTGGGAGCAATGTCCTTTGTACGTAGTGAGTGGGTGGTAGTTTTTCGTAAGATAAGTGTTATCGGTTTTTTGTTATCTTCTAAGATTATTATGTGTATCTTGCTATTAAAAATGTTGTTCATTAATAATTTGCATGATGTTATAATTCAGTAAATTGCATGAGTTGCATGTTATATTGCATGCATATTTCCTTATATATCTAGACAGAGAACATATTGGCCAAAATTGGTAATCAGAGCTAAGTATGAGCCAGGTCGAAAGAATTTTTTATAGCACAACATGTTACAGAGTCGGAATGTTACAAAACAACTAGTTAACAATTTGTGTGAATTTGGATGAAATTTGATTTCACCTAGCTTGAGAAATCGAGGTCAAAAACCCCTCAAAATTCAATTTTTGTGTGGGGTTTTCTGGTTGCAGAGGTCCCTATGGTTGTGGAAGGGTTGAATTTGGTCCAAGGAGTCGAGTCGAGTGTTTTCTGTGACAGCCACAACTATCACGAGTTCAAAACGTAGAAAAATCGACTAAGGAAGAAAAGTCTTTTGGGCGACGAAATGTCAACAAGAGAGAAAGATCTTTGATCACCGATAAAGGGTGTAATCCCTTACAAGTCTTTGCGTGGTACCAGGGTCGACACGCGCACTGTAAAAGTGTCGGCACAGGGGCAATAGAGACTAGTTGGTGTTGCGCAATACAAAACTTTTAGCTCGCACTGATTGGTGCATAGTAGAAAACTTGCAACACGCACTGGATATTGGTGCATGGTACAAAACTTGTGGCACACGCTGAATATTGGTGCATAGTACAAAACTTGTGGCACGCACTGGATATTGGTGCACAATACAAAACATGCGATGCACATTGGATATTGGTGCGCGATATAAAACTTGCAGCGCACATTGGATATTAATGCATAGTACAAAACTTGCAGTGCACGATGGATATTGGTGTGCAATACAAAACTTGTGGCATGTGTTGAATATTAGTGTGTACTATAGAACTTGTGGTGCACGTTGAATATTGGTGCACAGTACAAAACTTGTGGCGTGTGTTGATATTGGCTAAGTCACATGGTTCGGGTTCGAGTTTGGGTTCGACAACAATTAGGTTCGATTCGGGTTCGAATTTTCCAATAAGGTTCGGATGCGGTTCGGCTTTAGGTTCGTCCTAAAGTTCAAATTCAGGCATGGGTTCAAATTCGTTTAGGTTCAGCATTAGGTTCGCCTTTGAGGTTCGGCGAACCTGAACGTGTAAAATTTTCAAACCCCAACCCAGTTTCAGTCTTGCTGATTTTTCAGCCAATGTTTAATGCCCAAACCCAGTTTTATATCAGCAATTAAATACACAGCAGAAAATTAATTTTAGAACTGAAACATGAGGATTTTGAACATTGTTTATAACGCAGAAATAAAATATCAACAGCACATAAAACTCAGAAAATATTGACACTGATATTTTCAGTCTAACTTTGACCCTGGAAAAACCCACAAGGGGAAAACCAGTGAGAGAGGGAGATTTTTATTATTTAGGAGCTTCAGAGAATTTTGTTACAGCATGTTCATTTTCAGAAATATAAATGACAAACTTATCTCGATAACCGTGCCAAGTCTTCACTTAGGGAAATGAGCCAAACTTCTCAAAACTCTTTCCAGAATTTTCTGCAATAAATAGCAAGTCTGCTCCTCAATTTCAGTGCCTCCAAAATGTTGTACGGATGCCTCGAAATATGTGCCAACTTCTTCAACAAATTTTTGGGTGCATTAATGGTTGTATGACCTCCTTGAAAACCGTGCCAAACTTTCCAGAAAAACCACACAACAATTTGTCTCGATTTCTGTGCCAAGACAGGACTGTATGGACCTGTACGGAATCCGTACGAAACGGCCTGAGTACGGTTGTCTGTCCCTCCTCGAAATCTATGCCAAAGTACAACTGTACGGACTGATAAAATCTTTACCGTACGAACATAAATAAATGTTGTCTGTTGTCTCGATTTCTGTGCACACAAGTCACTGTACGGACCTCGAAATCCGTGTTGTATGGCCTCTTGTGTATGCTGAACCTTTGCCTCGATTTTTGTGCTATTATTCTGCCTTGGAATGCATGCCCTAGCTCTCATAAATGGTTGCTCTCTTGCTGATCGAAAATGCTCTCTCTCTTGCTCTCTCAACAATGAACCAACAACCCAACAATGGGTGCGCCCTCCAACCCTAATCGACCTCATGAGGTAGCTAAGGAGTTTTCTAATCCAATGGCTGAGATTAGATTAGATGAGTGGTTGAGATTAAATGTCTCTTCATTCACCCTCACTAAAGTCATAAAGTCACCTTTTAATTTGCATCTCACAAATTAAATGACTAGGGCCCACATTAGGCACTTTCTCACCCCTTAAGCGCCTAGGGATGAGAAACACTTTCCTAGGTAATTTATTTAATTAAAAATTTAACACTCCCTCTTACCGAGGAAAGTGTTACTCACCACTCCAAGCTTGTCCCTGAAAAATACAAACTTGCCTCTGACCAATGCCTTGGTGAGTATGTCTGCAACCTGCTCCTTTGTAGATATGTACTGTAGCTCCACAGCTCCTCTCTGGACATAATCACAGATGAAGTGATAACGAATCTTGATATGCTTAGACCAGTCATGAAAAAATGGATTCTCCAAGAGTTTAATGCAACTCTGATTATCACAGTAAATCATAGTAGGCCTCAACTGCACACTGAACAATCCCACCAGCATCTTGTGAAGCCAAAGGGCCTCACAACTGGCATGATTGGCTGCCATATACTTAGCCTCTGTAGAACTCAAAGCCACTGACTTTTGTTTCCGACTGAACCAAGACACAACTGCTGATCCCAATCCGAAGCAGCACCCTGAAGTGCTTTTCCTGTCACTGACACATCCTGCCCAATCTGAGTCTGTATAGCCAACCAGACGAACTCCATCTCCTCTCTGATAGTCCAGACCATAATCTACCGTACCACAAAGATACATGAGCACATGTTTTGTTGCCACCCAGTGCACTCTCTTAGGCTCCACCATGAACTGACTGAGAGCAAAACAAATATATGGCCTGGTATTGACCAAATACATCAATGACCTGATCAACTGACGATACAAAGTGGAATCCACCAACTGTGACTCAGAAGCATGAAGCTTCTTCCAATTGGTAATCATGGGAGTGGTCATGGGCCTACAATCCTCCATCTGAAATCTGTGCAGAATGTCACACACATACTTCCCCTATCCCAGGAAGATGTGTCCAGGCTCCTGCCAAACCTCCAATCCCAAAAAGTAATGCATTAGTCTGATATCAGTCATCTCGAACTCTGAAGCAAGGCTCTCCTTGTAGCTGCTGATGAGTCTCTCTGCCCGTGTAATGAAAAGATCATCCACATATAGCAGAAGAATGAGAGGATCCTCTCCAACCACAATGAAGTATAGGTTGGGATCTGCCTCACTCTTCTCAAAACCCAACTGCTGCAAATAGGCATCTATACTCGAATACCAAGCTCTGGGAGTTTGTTTCAACCCATACAATGCCTTTTTCAGTCTACACACATGAGACTCTCTCCCATGCACCTCAAAGACCAATGGTTGCTCAATATACACCTCCTCCTCAATAAGACCATTCAGAAATGCGGTCTTCACATCCATCTAGTGGATCTTCCAACCCATCTCTGCTGCAATGGAGATCACTGCCCTGATCGAAGTGTATCTAGCAACCGGCACAAAGGTCTCATCATAATCGACTCCCTCAACCTGTGAAAACCCCCGAGCCACAAAGCGAGCTTTGTACTTCTCAATGCTGCCATCTGCAACATGCTTTAGTTTATAGAGCCACTTGGAAGTCACCACTGACTTCCCCTCAGGTCTAGGAACAACTTCTCAGACATCGTTCTTCATGATGGAGTTGTACTCTTCCATCATGGCATCTCTCCACACCTGTCTACTAGTGGCCTCCTCAAAAGTGGACTCCTCAAAAGTGGAAGGCTCAGACTCTCAAATACTGCTCACCATCGTGATGTAGCTGCAAAACCTCTCAGGAGGTTTACTCTCCCTCACTGGCTGTTTGGGATTCCCCACCGAACCCTGTGCCTCCCTCAAAGTGTCCTGAAGCCACTTGGGCTTCCTCCTCTCTAAAGTAGTGTCCCGTGGAGGGGACTCTCCCTGCTCAACCCCATCTCCTAAAGACAATGATCTTGAAGTAGACTCTGAAGTACCTGATCCTCAAACCTGTGGACCAGTAGCCTGCGAACCTGAATCCTGTGGCCCTGTCACTTGTGAACCTGTCGTCACTGAAGCTGGTGGCCCTGAACTCTGTGTCACTGTAGTCTGTTGCGGACTCACCTAAATCTGTGGTGAAGACTGCTCACCCTTCTCTGTCCCTATAGACTTCCTAAAGGCTCTGTCCTCCTCAAATCCGACATCCCTCCTCAAGACAGTCTTCCTCAAGGAAGGAAGGTATATACGGAAAGCCTTTGAAGTCTTACTGTACCCAACAAAGATCCCTCTCTCTGCCGTGGGCTCCAGCTTTGTCCTCTTCTCAGAAGGGACATGTGAATATGTGATGCACCCAAAAATCCGAAGGTGCCCCACCTCAGGCTTCTTCCCACCAAAAGCCTCCTCAGGAGTCATGCTCCCCACAGCCTTGTGGGGACTCATGTTCTACAGATAAACTGCAGTGTAGCATGCATTAGCCCATAGAAATAGTGGTAGCCCCTGATCCTGTAGCATGGCTCTCGCAGCCTCAACAATGGCCATGTTCTTCCTCTCTGCAACCCCATTCTGCTACGGGTTGTAAGGAACAATCAACTCTCTCCTGATGCCCTCTCTTGCACAGAAGTCCATGAACTCCTTGGAGGTATACTCACCCCCACTGTCCGATCTCAGGACTTTGATTTTCTTCCCTATCTGGTTCTCCACAAGAGCTTTGAACTCTTGGAACCAACTGAAGACCTGTCCTTTGGTCTTCATGAAGAACGTCCAGGACTTCCGAGAGAAGTCATCAATGAATACCACATAGTATAGAAAACCAGTCAACGATGCCGAAGACATCAGGCCACATACATCTGAATGTATAAGATCAAGAATCCCTGCTGCTCTACTGTCACTGCTCGAAAAAGCAATCTTGGTGTACTTTCCCAAAGCACACCCCTTGCACAACTCATGGTGCTTTGAACTGAAATCTGGAACCCCTGTCACCATCTCCCTCAGAACTCTCAAAGCCCCATGGTGCAAATGTGCCATCCTCCTATGCCATAACTCACATAAGTCACTGTTGCTGGTAGTATGAATCAATGCTCTAACTGGTTGGAACACAAACTTGTACAACCTCTCATGTCTAGTACCAATCACTTTGGCCGAAGTGATGCTAGACCCTCTAGGGAAAAGAAGCACCTTCCCATCACGGAACAAGACCTCATAGCCCTTCTCCTCAATGGTAGAAACTGACACTAAGTTCTTCTTCAAGCCCAGAACATATAGAACCTCTGTCAAAGTCATGGGAGGCAAAGACTCCCTCTGAAATGAAACAATCCTGCTACCGACCACCTTGACCTCCCAATCATCTCCAAGCACTACCTCAACATTTCCCATCTCTGTGAGGTCTGTCAAGTGCTCACAAACCCCTGTCATATGGCGAGAGGCACCACTGTCAATATACCAAGTATCTGTATGAGTAGTCCTCGTGGATAGACACACAATCAAGGAAAATTCCTTGTCAAACTTGGTGGAAAACTCTTCCACCTCTGTTGAAGCTGTTGTTTGTTTCTTCTTCTTGTTAGGACACTGACCTGCATAGTGCCCAAACTTATGGCATGCAAAGCACTTGACTTTGCTCATGTCTTTCTTCCCTTCACCCTTGGGCTTTTTTCCTCCCTTTGGACCCTTTTTGAACTTCTTCTTGCTAGTGGTAGCAAGAGCCACATTCTCCTCCTCGTGACCTGTAGATGAACTACCATGTACATAACCTCTCCAGGTCTCCTCCTGAACAAAGTCATCCCAAAGACGTTCCCAATTGGGAAGCTTCTCCCTAGCAACAATGCCCTCCACAAAACAACCCATTGTTTGGAAACTCCATTCAATGTTGTTCTCACAAGCTCACTGTCAACTATGGCCTCCCCCACAGCTCCAAGCTCATCCCTCACCTGTGTCAATCTAGTAAGGTATGTGACCACATTTTCAGCCTTGGTCATTTTTATGCTCTTTAGTTTTTCTCTCAAAACCATTTTCCGGTTCTCATTTGTACTCTGGTACAATTTAGTCAAAGACTCCCACATCTCATAGGAATTTGCCTTCCCCATCAAGTGAGGAATCAAATGATCCTTGATGGCATCAAGAATGATCCTCTTAGCCTTGATACTCTTTTTGGTGTAAGCTGCAAGAAGTGTAGCATCAGTAGGTATCACAATAGGATGAGTTGTGGTATTTTCTACAATGTCCCACAACTCGTTTTCTTGCAAAAACAAGATCATCCTCTCCTTCCATGCACCAAAATTTGCTGCCCCATCAAGTCTGTCCTCAACTCTCAAACCTGTAGCCATTAACCCTTTTCTGCTGAAAACAATAAATTCAAAATTCTGCCCCGTGAAGTCACTGTTGTCCCAACTTTTTGACTGCTAAAATTTCTGCTTCCTTTCAACTCAGCTCTGATACCATGTAAAATTTTCAGACCCCAACCCAATTTCAGTCTCGCTGATTTTTCAGCCAATGTTTAATGCCCAAACCCAGTTTTATATCAGCAATTAAATACACACCAAAAAATTAATTTCAGAACTGAAACATAAGGATTTTGAACATCATTTATAACGCAGAAATAAAATATCAACAACACATAAAACTCAGAAAATATTGACACGGATATTTTCAATCTAACTTTGACCCTGGAAAAACCCACAAGGGGAGAACCAGTGAGAGAGGGAGATTTTTATTATTTAGGATCTTCAGAGAATTCTGTTACAGCATGTTCATCTTCAGAAATATAAATGACAAACTTATCTCGATAACCGTGCCAAGTCTTCACACAGGAAATGAGCCAAACTTCTCAAAACTCTTTCCAGAATTTTTTGCAATAAATAGCAGGTCTGCTCCTCGATTTCTGTGCCTCCAAAATGTTGTACGGATGCCTCGAAATACGTGCCAACTGCTTTAGCAAATTTCTAGGTGCATTAATGGCTATACGATCGCCTTGAAAACCATGCCAAACTTTCCAGAAAAACCACACAATAATCTGTCTCGATTTCTGTGCCAAGAAAGGATTGTACGGAATCCATACGGTACGGCCTAAGTACAGTTGTCTGTCCCTCCTCGAAATTTGTGCCAAAGTACAACTGTATGGACTGATAAAATCTGTACCGTACGGACAAAAATAAATGTTGTTTGTTGTCTCGATTTCTGTGCACACAAGTGACTGTATGGACCTCAAAATCCGTGTTGTACGGCCTCCTGTGTATGCTGAACCTTTGCCTCAATTTTTGTGCTATTATTCTTCCTTGGAATGCGTGCCCTAGCTCTCATAAATGGCTGCTTTCTTGTTGCTCGAAAATGCTCTCTCTCTTGCTCTCTCAACAATGAACCAACAACCGAACAATGGGTGCGCCCTCCAACCCTAATCGACCTCATGAAGTAGGTGAGCAGTTTTCTAATCCAATGGCTGAGATTAGATTAGATGAGTGGCTGAGATTAAATGTCTCTTCATTCACCCTCACTAAAGTCATAAAGTCACCTTTTAATTTGCATCTCACAAATTAAATGACTAGGGCCCACATTAGGCACTTTCTCACCCCTTAGGCACCTAGGGATGAGAAACACTTGCCTAGGTACTTTATTTAATTAAAAATTTAACAGAACGAACCTCAATTTTTTTTATGGGGTTCGTCGAATTTTGAACCTCAAGCTTTAGGTTCGATGAACCCTGTGAGAGTATTGGTGCACAGTACAAAGCTTTGGCTCACGTTGAATATTGGTGCACAATACAAAACTTGAGGTGCGTGCTAGATATTGGTGTGCGGTACAAAATTTTTGGCACACGCGATTGCCAAAATTGTAGTGCCAACATCGTCGAAGAGAAAATGAATAGAAGAGAAGAGAACAAAAGAAAGAGAAGAAGAGAAGAGGAAAGGGAAGGAAAGATAGACAAGTTTACAAAAAAAAAGTATGAAGCCAAAAATTTGTTTTGGCCATAATAGGGGCAGAATTAAGTGAAATTTGATGGGTATGTTTGTAGTGATGAGGGCTACAAGAGTGTCAGTGAAGGCCACTAGATAATTCTTCTCAGTGTTGCACTTATCACAATATTATCGAAATTATCACGATAATGTCACCAAAACCAACCTCGGCGATAATATCACATGAATTAATCGCAATAAATTCAATAAATTGAATTTATGTAGCTATATTATTCTATTGTCCACGTACCTTAAAGTACGCTAAAGGACAAATATTCATGGGAATGTGTGCCAAGGACTTAGGTGGAGTTCCCTGGGTGTTGATGTTTGTAGCATCGGACATGAACTTTCGCACAAGTCTAATGTTAGACGCATGGAAGTCGTCCAAAAAGGACATTTCTTATCTTCGTAATTCACTTTAATTAAAGATAATTATTAAAATGAATAGACTTTTGTATTGAATTGATTAATGTCTAAGAAAATGTAAAGTATTTACATTAGTGATTTAGATATAATCTCCACCATCGATTGGGATTTAATCTCAATCATCAATCTCATTGAGAGATTAGGGTTATGGAGACTTGGTCATCAACTCAAAGTTATAAAAGAAAGACAAAGTGAAAGGAGAGGACACAGAAAAGAGTGTTAGAAAAACACAAGTGAGACACAGAGAGAGTGATAAAGGATCTCCAGTCAATGTGCAAGTTCAAAGTAAAGAGGAAACAGTTTGCAGCAGAAGAGATCAACCTATCAAGGCGTTGTTACAGCAAGGTGTTATTGAAGCAAAAGAAAATCACATTGTTGAAGAAGTCAAGGACCAAAGGGGTTTTCACCCAGTCGTACAAGGTCGGCTTGCATGGCCATACAAGCCACACGGTGCACCAGAACAGCCAAGTTTTGTTGTAGTTTTGTAATCTTTTCTCAGTGGGCTATTTTCCTAGTTTGGGAGCCCTTGTAAGCTTTGAGTAATTTTAATGAAAAGCTGATATTTGAAGGGAAGAAATTTTTTGTGTGCTTTCGTTGCTTAATTTCCAGTTAATTTCCAGTCGGTGTGTAATTATTCTATGGTCTGAATTTTCTGTTTAAAATTCAGCAAGTAACTTTTGCTTGATATCATAAGAAAGTAATTTTCCAAGGGTTGAAATTTTGACACGGTATCAGAGCGAGGTCTGTGATTGAGATTTCCAAGTACTAGCAGTCAAATCTAGTACAGATCTAGGGTTACAGCAGCAGATTTATTAGACATGAGTGACCAACAGTTAGATCTAGTATAGATCTAGGGTTACAGCAACAGATCTATTAGATCTGAGTGGCCAACAGTCAGATCTAGTACAGATCTGGGGTTACAACAGAAAATCTATTAGATCTAAGTGACCGGCAGTCAAACCTAGTTCAGACCTGGGGTTTACAGCAATAGATCTAGTAGATCTGAAGTCCAACAGTTGGGTTTTACTGGTGCTTTAAGGAATAAGCACATTTTCACGACAGTTTGTTTAGATCTAGGAAGATAGCAGCAACAAGTCTCATGTTTGAGGATAGATTGGATGGAGCCTCAAACTTCCTACCTTGGAAAGCAAGGGTTACTTTGCTTTTGAAGGAAAATGATCTCTGGGAGATTGCTGACAAAGTAGTTCCTTCACCAATAGATCCGCAACAATTAGCAGCTTTCGAGAAGAAGGAGATCAGAGCCATGCAGGTGATCTTGGATGCAGTGAAGGATCATTTGATTCCTCACTTGTCCGAGAAGAAGACGACCAAGGAGATGTTCGACGCCCTTGTAAGTCTCTACCAAAGCAAGTACATAAACAAGAAGATGGTATTGAGGAATATGCTCAGATCCACGTAGATTTCCAGATTAGACTCAATTACCAATTACCTCATGAAGATCACCCAGATCCATGATCAACTTGTAGCAGTTAGGCAGAAAGTGATCAATGTAGAATTGGTAAATACAACATTGAATGAATTCTCAAAGCCTTGGGAACCATTTGTGTAGGGTATTTGTGCACAGGAGAACCTTCCCACCTTTGAGAGGCTTTGGGATGACTACATCCAAGAAGAGACTCAGGAGGAGTCCAAATCCAACAGGAAGGAAGGTGACGAGAACCTAGCCCTTGTCAGTCGAACGAAGAAGGGAACAGGAAAGGGTTCCAAAAAGGGTAAGGGCAAGGAGTTAGCCTCATAGCCAGGAAAGAAGGACATGAGTAAAATCAAGTGTTTCGTATGTCATAAACTTGGACGCATCACATTGTCCAGAGAGGAAGAAGGGCAGAGAGAAGTCATAGCAGCAAGAGGTAGCAACTCAGCAGAAACTCAGATGAGCGAGTTTGCTACGAAATTTGAGAAGGATTTCTCATTGGTTTCCTACCTTACAACCAACACAATTTCTAGGAGTGCATGGCACGTGGACAATGGTGCATCTCGCCATATGACATCAACACGGGAGTTGTTTACCATTCTAACGGAGCAAGATTGAGGAGTACATGTGGAGCTTGGTAATTATGCCAAGTATGCAGTAAAAGGAGTTGGGACAATTTTGTTTCAACTCGAGTTAGGTAGTTCGTTGGAAGTGAAGGACGTGTTGTATGTTCCAGAGATCAAGAAGAACCTGCTTTCAGTCTCAGTCATGGAAGATAAGGGTTTTGTCATGGAGTTCCAGAAAGGGCAAGCACTCATCAGGTCATAAGGATCTAGCCTTGACATTGCTCAATAATTGGGGTTAGAGAGGGCAATTTATACATGTTACGGTGACACCTTGTGTGATTTGTGGCACAAGAGGAGGAGGCTACATTATAGGGCGTTGTCGATTCTGAGGGATATTGTCATTGGTCTTCCAAATTTCAGTATTGAGCAACAAGGGGTGTGCAAAGGGTGTGCGCTTGGCAAGCATGCCAAGGCTACTTTCCCAAGCAGTGAGTCCAGGTCCAAGGAGATTTTGGATTTGATACACTCGGATGTATGTGGGCCAATGTCAATAGCATCAGTACAAGGAGGCATGTACAACGTCTCTTTTATTGATGATTTCTCTAAGAAGACATGGATCTATTCATGAACACTAAGGATGAGGTCTTTAGTTGGTTTTAAGATTTCAAGAGTCTTGTGGAAAATCAGACAGGGAAGAAGATATAGGTAATGAGATCAAACAATGAGGGTGAGTATACCTCTAATGACTTCAAGTATTTCTGCAAGGAGGCAGGAATTAAGAGGGAGCTGACAATATCTTACAACCCACAACAAAACGGGGTTGCAAAGAGGAAGAATCGGTCAATCATAGGGGATACTAAGGCCATGATCTACGATATCTACGATCAAGATTTGCCCATGTTCCTTTGGGTAGAGGCATGCAATACGATAGTCTACATCCAGAACAGGAGTCCTCATAAAATCTTGGAGGACAAGACAACAAGCAAGGCATTCATGGTGTGAAGCCAGAGGTGAGCCACTTACGCATCTTTGGTTGTCTAGCATATATACATTTACCAGAAGAGAAGAGGACCAAAATGGATCCCTCTAGCATGAAGTGTGTGTTTATGGGATACAACGAGACTTCAGAGGCTTATAGGATTTTCATTCCAACACATCGAAGGATTGTGGTGAGTCGATATGTGAAGTTCGAGGAGGACCTTGCATCCAAGAGGTCGCATGAGACCCTACCAGTGGTAGAGGACGAGTAGCAGGATGCTCTGAAGGTTGAGTCTAAATCATTAGCAGCTTCCAGTGCATGAAGTCAACCTTCAGGTGAGGAAGAGGAGAGATCAACCCCTTCTAGTTCTATTAGGAAACCTTGATGGTTCATGCAAACATTGAGGGATGATAAGGAGTATGTTGAGGCTCTTAGGAGTACATTCAAGGAGAGCAGGCCTCCGAAGAAGTTTTTGAACCATATGGCGCTATTGAGTTGCATCATTGATTCCAAGGCTTCCATTTTTGAGGAAGCAACAGACCAACAGATTTGGAGGAATGCCATGGTGAAGGATGATGTGTGGGACATAGTACCAAGACCAAAGGGAAAGCCAATTTCAGGCATCTCTTCAAGAAGTTCCTTCCTTGCTAAGAGCGAGTATTGATGTTTGTAGCATTAGACAAGAACTTCCGCACAAGTCTAGTGTCAGACGTGTGGAAGTTGTCTAAAAAGGACCTTTCTTATCTTTGTAATTCACTTTAATTAAAGATAATTATTAAAGTGAATAGACTTTTATATTGAGTTGATTACTGCCTCATAAAGTGTATTTACATTAGTGATTTAGATATAATCTCTACTATCGATTGGGATTTAATCTCAATCGTCAATCTCATTGAGAGATTAGGGTTATGGAGACTTAGTCATCAACTCAAAGTTATAAAAGAAAGACAAAGTGAAAGGAGAGGACACATAAAAGAGTATTAGAAAAACACAAGTGAGACACAGAGAGAGTGATAAAGGATCTTCACTTGGTGTGCAAGTTCAAAGAAGGAAAGAGGAAACAGTTTGCAGCAAAAGAGATCGACCCAGCAAGGTGCTATTGCAGCAAAAGAAGATCAGGTTGTTGCAAAAGTTAGGGCGCAAGAGGGTTTTCATCTAGCCATACAGTGTTGGGTAGGTGTTATATTCTTTGCATGTGTGTGCGGGGGTGCACCAGATTTGACGACTGCGCTTGATAATCCCATTATCTGTTGTTTGTTGTGGGCATGTGCATCGGGCACTTTCCTAGGCCCCCACTGGTCACGCAGAGCATTCGGCCCCGGGCGGTAGCCCAAAGCCCAATGTTCCACCAAGACTCTGGGACGGGGGGACGCGGGTGCGGGGAGACACACAAGGGGGACGTGTGGAAGTACCCCCAAATTTTAGGGATTTTTGGGAAATGGGGGACGGGGGGACGTCACATATATAATATAAAAAAATATAAAAAATAAAATTTTAAAA
>JASDQU010245356.1:164393-176674 GCA_032191745.1 Picea mariana | reverse complement strand
TTTCATCTAGCCATACAGTGTTGGGTAGGTGTTATATTCTTTGCATGTGTGTGCGGGGGTGCACCAGATTTGACGACTGCGCTTGATAATCCCATTATCTGTTGTTTGTTGTGGGCATGTGCATCGGGCACTTTCCTAGGCCCCCACTGGTCACGCAGAGCATTCGGCCCCGGGCAGTAGCCCAAAGCCCAATGTTCCACCAAGACTCTGGGACGGGGGGACGCGGGTGCGGGGAGACACACAAGGGGGACGTGTGGAAGTACCCCCAAATTTTAGGGATTTTTGGGAAATGGGGGACGGGGGGACGTCACATATATAATATAAAAAAATATAAAAAATAAAATTTTAAAAATAAAAATAATAATGATAATATGATAAATCTCAACAATAACATAAATTAATTTTATATATATTTGTTTTTTAAATTTAATTTTTTCTTTTTTAAGTCTTACTGGGCAAAAAAATTTTGGGGGGGACTTCCAGGAGTCCCCCTTTTGGGGGGGGACGTCCAGAAGTCCCCCTTTTCAAGGGGGGACGTCCAGGAATCCCCCTTTTGGGGAGTCTCGTCCCCCACCTTGGGGAGTCGCGTCCCCCCAACTCCCCCCGTGTCTCCCCAAAAAGGGGACGTGGGGAAACGTCCCCCCTGGAGTCTCCCCGTCCTGGGGACGTGAGGGATGCGTCCCCCACAACCCCCACCCTGGGGGACGCGTCCCAGTGGAACACTGCCAGAGCCAACAGGGTTCGGGGTAGTGCCTCGAAATTTTTCGGGGGGTGCTTTTTGCTATTTTAGCGTTTTTGCTTTTTTAGAGGTTTTGCTATTTTTAACGATTTTCTAAATTAATCCCGGATTAAGGGATTAGGGTTTTGGTAGCTGCGGGATACCTAAAATATTGTATATATTGTATTGCAAATGGTGAAATTAATACAATGAAGAGTTGAGAGGTGTGGCACCAAGGAAGGCTGGTTTTCTCCCAGTTAAGGATTTCCATCATAAATCTCTGTGTACTATATGTGTGAGCCATTGATTAGTTTTTGTTTTGCTTAGAATCTGTATGCATTGCTTTACTTCACAGGTTTAAAAGTTTAAAACTTACATACAGAGCCGAGTTGCAAGGCCATACAGGCCACATGGTGCACTAGAACAGTCAGGTTTTGCTGTAGTTTTATAATCTTTTCTCGGTGGGCTCTTTTCCCAATTCAGGAGCCCTTGTAAGCTTTGAGTAATTGTAATGAAACGTTGATATTTGAAGGGCAGAAATTTTGTGTGCTTCCATTGTTTAATTTCCAGCCGATGTGTAATTATTCTATGGTTTGTGTTATCACAACATACATACTTGTTCAAAGCACTCCACAAGATGTCAATCTCGTGTAACAATTGGAGGTATCTACCACTGTACCTAAGCAAATATTTCCCTCGTTTTAGTGAAGGAAAGAGGTCCAACACAAGGGAGGCTTCCCTAGTGACCTCAAAGGATCAAGTAGCAAGATTAGTCAAGCCTACAACCCCCTATCTTGGTCACTTAAATGTGATAAGCTAGGTCTTAGGAAAAGATGAAGGATGAGATTGTTTGTGCAAGATAATTGGACAACCTATGCGAGACAAGAAACTTTCCAATGCATATAATGATCAATTACCAAGCTAAATTGCATACCATTCACCTTAAGACACTAGATATCAAATAGAACCAATTGTTGTTGTAAAATTGCAGCAGTAAACTAGTCTATATCAGCAATAAGTATTTTATAATAGCAATAGGAAAACCAACCCAGAAAATTAACAATTAAGTCTTAGAATTTGACTTATAACAAGGGAAACAATATCCAATTGCTAAACTATATTTCTGAGCAAATTTTGTCACAATATTAAGTAAGTATGCAACAATAAATAGCAGCCCTAATTGTTGTAGCATTCACTTTATGATGCCAGCAAGTTATACAATAATTGTGCAAAGCATTGAGGTACAATTAGCATGCAAATGATGTCATAAAGCTAGATTAAGTGAGGGTTTTGGGAGTTGTTGAGAGTATAAAGCACCACAAGCATAAAGACTAGTGTCATCTACTTTCCTAGGGGAAATGGAGTCAAGATAATGCATTCAAGGAGGCCAAGCAAGAGAGAAGGTGAAGATTTAAACCCTAGAGCTATCCACTCATAGAACTAGGTCAAATCTCAAAGGAAGACCACTAAAGTTTATCCACTCATAAACCCTAGGTGTCATCCCACTTTCTCTAATGCATCTAGCAAAGAAGATGAATTGAACTAGGTCTTTAACCTAGGGGAATAGCCACTAGTAACCCCTAGAACCAAACCCTAGCTAAGATAAACCCTAAGGGGATAGCCACTCCTAACCCTTAGAGTAAATCTTAAATGCTTCAACAAGTCAAGGTGAAAACAATAAGGGAAGGGGATAACCACTCTTAATCCTTCCACTTAAGGTTTCAAGATTTCATAAATATCAAGATAACATGCAAAATTACCACTCTAATAGAGCAAATTATCAAGATAAACCAAGAAAAACCACACGCATTCAAATTAAATTATAAACAATGGGCATTAGCATGAGGAAACCCTAATTCATGAAGAATCCACCATCAACAAGAGAAATGTCCATCCAAAATCACTCCAAGTAGTGCGCATAAGACTCCAAGAGACAAAGAGAGGTAGAGCAAAACTTTTCTATAGAGCTCCTTCACAATTGTGAGGAGTTGTGATGATCTCAAATGAGTTAAGAGCTCCCTCCTTTTAGGAGGTAACCAAGCGCTATAATCCACAATAATAAAGTGAAAAGACGATAATTCATGATAACAAGTGGGGTTGACCCCTCAAATAGCCTCTACAAATGATAAATCATGCAAATAAGCCATCATAAGGTCACACGTGTGGTGATGTCAAGCCTCCAAAGGGTGAAGGAGGGCCTTCCAAGCCCATATGTCATCATCCAAGGTGCAAGCAAGGTGGAAGGATGCCATGTCACATCAAATCATCATATGGTGTCCAAGTGGCAAGCAAATGTTAGGATATTTAGACACTTAGGAGTTAGTTAAGATCTACTTAGTCTAATGTGTCGTTAGGTAAAAGTGTGTTTCTTAGTGTGTTTCTTTAGTATGCATTAGTATGCATTGATAGTTAGGAAATCCGTCGGTCACGACATGTTCACGACATAGAGTGATCCAACGGTTCATATTCTCCTCGATCTTAATGGCCATTGATCCATGGATTAACATCCGATTGGTCCATGATCTCTATTTAAAGAGCATGGAGGGTCATTTGTCGATGATCAATTGTGAGAAACTCTCTTGTAAAATCTCTCTGTAATCTCTTTCTTTTGCATTAATAAATTGCTCCAAGTGGTCGCATTGGTTGGGGTCGTGGATGTTTCCCCGTAGGGGTTTTACCACGTCAAAACATCGGTGTGTTGATCTTTGATCTGGTTGTTTGAGTGGTTACTGAAGGTGTTCATCCTTTGTTGGAATACCTGTGTTGTCGAACAACAAACCCCATCATCTCAATCAAACCCTATCACATGATGTCATCACCAATCGCCCAGTGTCCAAGGTGGAGAAGACATCGTCCGAGGTGGAGAGGGTGCATCTCATCTTTGCATGGTGTTCAACCCAAACCAAGTACAACATCCTCCATCAAGTGGTTGAGTAAGGTGTGGGTGCACTGTCCAAAGTATGGGCTTTCTGCCATGTGTGCCATCATGACCATATCTGTCAAATACAAACCCATCTATCCTCGTCCAATGTCCAGAAGATGTGAGAGTTGGTGTCTGAATATGTCAAGCCATCAAATGACTTTACGCTTTTCATCACATGTGCCATATCCTACAAATAAATGCACAACGTCCTAGGTAAAAGCAAGGGACATCCTTCAAAGAACCATGTCCATGTCAGGTGCATCCAAATTAATCACAGTTTATGGAATCAAGTAAGACTAGTGTTCACAAGGTATAAGAGTCCTTAGATCATAGAAAGTAAGTCATTACTTAACATAGAAGCCACATAAACAATTCACATCAAGTATCCCCTTCAAACTTCACATTAGCTCAAGACTTTATGTAAGTTGGCAAGTTTAAGTATGGGAGGACCATCTTCAGACCCTATTAGGTGTGCCAACCAAAGCAGGAAAGAAAAAATCCAAGTAGAGGGATACATCCGAGGGAAGCAGGAAAGAAAATAAACCCTTCAAGAGTAAGTTTGACAGTGAAACGTGTTGGGCTTATGGAATCAATGTTGAAATAATGTAACTACAAAGTGTATTCTAATTATTGTTGTTGTATTATTCATTAGATCAATCCCCTATTGCGGATTGATCATGTCGGCTATTGTAAAAGACCAAATCCCCTTTTGCGGATTGGTCAAAACATAATTGTAATAGGCAGAATAAGAAGTCGGCCCCAGAATATATTAAAGATGGTTATAACCACCCACAAGAAGAAGTCGGCCCTGCCAGTGAAGAGACACCTCCGGCCACACGTGCCAGAGTTGTATAAATAAAGAGGTTGGCGCCTCACTTAGACACACACTCACTTGTTCATTGAGAAGCAAGTTTCGGAGCTGCAGTTGGAGGAGAGAGAGAGAGAGAGGCGCATTCTTGGGAGAGGACTTTCTGTATTTGTTTGAGTTATCTCTTGGCATTATATTGGCTATCTATAATAAGGAAGTTTTACTAGGTTTTCTCCCCCATGAGGGTTTCCCAGGATAAATGATGTGTCTCTTGTGATTGTGTATTTCTTAGTGATCCTATCTTATGCTATTGTTATCTAGTGAAA
Organism: Picea mariana; assembly: GCA_032191745.1. Taxonomy (NCBI): domain Eukaryota; kingdom Viridiplantae; phylum Streptophyta; class Pinopsida; order Pinales; family Pinaceae; genus Picea; species Picea mariana. The sequence continues at coordinate 171,899 of JASDQU010245356.1, read as the reverse complement.
TAAAAAGAACTCTAATAATAGCTTAAACCTTAACATGGTATCAGAGCTAAGCTGAAGAGAGCATCTTTCACAAGAGAAAATGAAAAACGTCACTGTTGTCGTACATGCAAACTAGGGCTTTTTGTTGGAGAAGTATTTAAGCCCCAAAACCATCTAGAAAAGTGCACCCTTCCTCAAGGATCACTTTGGCATCCTCAGTGCAACTTTTCAGTGGCTAGATCTCCTGGAAAGTGAAACCCTAGTTTTCACAAAGTACCAGAAGTACCAAAAAACCAAAGTACTAGAAGTACCAGAGTACCAAAAGTACTAGAAAACCAGAGTACTAGAAGTACCAGAGTACCAGAAGTACCAGAAAACCAGAAGCACTAGTCCAGAAATCCGCAGATCAAGTTTGGAGGGGTAAAAGTTGGATTTTCTAAAATCCAAACACACCAGGCTACTCGCCTCAGCCAACCGCACCTCTTGTAAGTTCAGAATTTAATTTTGAGCATTTTCATTTTTGGTCATTTTCCTAGCTCCAGGTAAAAGATGTCTGCAAGCACTAAGCTTGTTGACAAGCTGGAAGATGTGGAAAACTTTCGTGCCTGGAAGTATAGGATTGGTCTCATTCTTTAAGAGAATGACCTAGCAAGATTCGTCAAAGAAGAAGTACCAGAACCCACCGATGCTGCAAACAAAGCAAAGCACCAAAAGGATACGATTAGGGCCAAAAGAATCATTGCAGATTCAATCAAAGATCACCTGATTCCTTCTGTGTCATCAAAGAAAACTCTGAAACAAATGTTTGATGCCCTAAACAGACTATATGAAGGAAAGAACATAAACCGGAAGATGAATCTAAGAACTCAGCTCAAGAATACAAGGATGGAGAGAGGAGAATCAATCCAGGAATATTTCTCTAGAATATCAAAATTCAAAGAACAGTTAGAAGCAATTGGAGATACCATAGACGAAGAGGAACTCATAATGACGACCCTTAATGGTCTCACAAGACCTTGGGATGCATTCATCCAAACGATTTGCGTCAGAACGGAGAAACTAAAATTTGACGATCTATGGGAAGAATGCATTCAAAAAGAAACAAGAGTAGCTAACCAAGAGGCTTTACTAGCAAGAGATGAAGATCAAGCCCTAGCTACTCACACTAAAGGAGGAAGAAAGAAGTCTTACTTCCAGAAAGAAACTCATAAAGAGTCTCACCCCCAAAACAAATTCAGTCATAAAGAATCTCAACCAAAGAGATTTCAGAAGAAAGGAAATCAATGAAGATGAAGGACGTACTCTATGTACCAAGTTTGACAAAGAACCTACTCTCCATTTCAGCTTTAGAAAAGAAAGGCTTCAGAGTTGCCTTTATTGATGGAGAATTTTTTATGTGGGCTAAAGGAAAAACCATGAAAGAAACAATCGTCATTGGAAAAGAAGAAGGTGGCCTATATAAGCTAAAGGGTCACTCAGAAGCTGCCATGACCCACGCCATTGAGAATCCATGTGAACTTTGGCATAGAAGATTAGCCCACATCAACTACAAGGCGCTACCATACATATGCAAAGCAGTCACAGGTCTACCAGAACTCAAGGTTGACCATGAAGGCGTGTGCAATAGATGTGCACAAGGGAAGAACATCAAGAACCCTTTTCCGAAGAGAGACAACAAAGCAGAAGGAGTCCTAGAACTCATTCATTCAGATGTATGTGGCTCAATGCCATCATCCTCCATCGGTGGGTATGTATACTATGTATCTTTTATTGATGATTATTCTCGTAAGACCTGGGTGTACTTTTTGAAATCAAAAGATGAAGTGTTCAGTAAATTCAAGGAATTCAAAGCCTTGATAGAGAATCTTTCCGAAAGAAAGATCAAGATACTCAGGTCAGATAATGGAGGAGAATACACCTCAAAAGAGTTTGTGAACTTCTGCAAAGATGTCGAGATCAAGAGGGAGCTCACCACTCCCTATAATCCTCAACAAAACGGTGTAGCAGAAAGAAAGAACAGAACAATAATGGAAGCAGTGAAGACCATGATCCATGATCAAGATCTTCCAATGTGCTTATGGGCAGAAGCAACGATGACAGCAGTATATGTACAAAACCGATTGTCCCATAGTGCACTTGGGTTGAAGACCCTGGAAGAGATGCTCACTGGAAAGAAGCCAGAGGTAAGCCATCTCAAAATATTTGGCTGCCCAGTATTTATACATATTCCAAAAGAGAAGAGAAACAAGCTGGAACCCTCAGGAAAGAAGAGAATATTTGTGGGATACTGTGAGGTCTCCAAGGCCTTCAGAATTTATATACCAGGTCACCATCACATTGAGATCAGCAGGGATGTGACCTTTAATGAAGATGCAACGCTCAAGAAATCAAGAATATGCCAGCTTGAAGAAGTATATGATGAGGAACCTGTAGCTCCCAGAGTTGCATAACCAGTGAGGGAAGTCGTAACTTCTCCTGATGAGGAAATTCTAGAAGATCATGATATAGTAGAATTTCAAGAACCTCCTCAGATGACGATCTCCCATAAGAGAAAGTTTGCTTGGGCTAGGGAGCTTATTCAAGATGGAGAGAAGTATGGTGTTCTCGAAGGAACCACGAGACAGGTGAAGAGACCTAAGCCATTCTCCAATTATATGGCTTTGATGTGTGATCTCCTAGAGAAGGAGCCTACCTGCTTTGAAGAAGCCATTCAAAAGAAAGAATGGGCACATGCCATGACAAAAGAATACCAATCCATAATAAAGAATGATGTGTGGAAAATAGTTCCTAGACCAAAGAGCAAGGATGTGGTATCTTCCAAATGGCTCTTCAAAATAAAATATGCTACTGATGGAAGTATTGAGAAATATAAAGCCAGATTTGTCGCTCATGGCTTTTCTCAAAAGGAAGGCATTGACTATGAAGAGACATTCGCTCCTGTAGCCAAATACAGTTCAATCAGAACCATCATAGCCCTTGCAGCTAAGATGAAGTGGAAGTTGCACCAGATGGACGTGTTATCCATCAAAGTTGCACTAGGATGGATTTCCAACGAGCCGCCAAAGTTTGAACATTATTGTTCAAAATTCAGAGTTCAAAAGTTCAGTCAGTCATAAAGACCACCCTTTTCTCTTTACATTTCCATAAAAAATTGTAATAAGAGATGTTGCATGATGAACTTGTAAAAGGTCTTAGCCACCTTAATTCCTAAGCGTGAGTTATACTCTGGAGTGTTTTTTTTACTTACTAATTATATTTTGCCGTTTTCAGGCGATTTATAATTTATGAGTTTTTTCACTCAATCCCTCCAGAGCCGGAGTATATGCCCATGGTTAGGTTTGAGCATGGATCTAAGCCTAGTGTCTAATGTATATTACCGTGCTAAACATTCTCCTAGAGTCTTATGGAAATGTACTAAGTCCCCCTTGAGATTTTTTAATTTTTTTCAGTTAATTAAAAAATTGTCAGAATTCGACAATTTTTAATTAAAAAATAAAGATGTATTAAAAATGTGGTACTAGGGGACTTAATATGCCATGGGGATGCTCATTTTTGGACCCAGAGCACCCATATTACCTACATACCCACTTTGGTGAGTGAAATTAGTGATTTTAATCACTAAAAAGTAAAATTTCCTCACAAAACCCCAAAAAGTCAAATAAAATCAGCAAATGCCCAAATAAAGGAAACATGTTGGAGGCAAAATAAAAGCCCAAAAGTCAAGGTGGCGATGAAAATGAACAAACTCGATTTGATTGAGGATTGGTTGGTGATGTGTTATCAAGATATGAGCATGTGCTCAAAAGGAAGTGCACCCCTCTTGGAGAGGTGGTGCATTCTAGAGAGGGCAACCTACCTCTTGAGAGGTGGTGCCCCTCTACCTCATCTTTGCTCTACAAGTGGCAAGTTATGGAGTGTGGGGAGAGGTGGCAGCCCTTTCCCACACACTTGGCAGCCTTTTACTTACACTTGGTGCGCCCTCCCTCTACATGTGGTTCGCCCTCCTTCATTGGGAACTCCACCCATTTGCTATATATTAAAGCATTCTCTCCTCTTGCAAGTTAGTTTGAGTTTGGGGATTGCTGCTTGTAGTTGTATACTATTGTAACACTTTTCATTTGGAATAAAGAGACTTTGGAGGATACATGTGTGTGGATGCTTGATGTCAATTTATGCTTAATCTATGAGGTAATATTTGCCTAATTTCTTCTTTGGATTTGTTATCTTGGCCTTTGAAATGATGCTATCATCTTGTAGGATAGGATTTATCTAGCTTGCTGTTAATCCTATTGTTCATTTATATTTAGAGATTTTGATGTGTATGCATGTTTTGGTTAACTAACATACTCTTCAAGTTTCTTGTGTAGGTGACACCATTTTTGCTAACAAGTTCATTTGCAAGATTTTAAAGCTTACAGGTTCTCATAGCTTGGAGTGGTAATGAAACTTGATTGTCTCTTCACAACTTCAAGGATCTAAAGACTCAGTCCCTCCTTAGCTCATCGAAAGACTCCATTGCCCAAGGGTTCGAAGGCTACAATTTTCTCCCTTCACTCTTTCTCAAAGAAAATCTAAATTTTTTGGTTACTTTGTTGGAAATGCAAGTAGCTTAGATCTATCTTTATTTCAAATTTTGAATATCTAAGTGTACATGCATAAGATAAACTAGATCCAAGTTTGTACTTTCAAATTTTATCTAATTACTTAGATCTAGCATAGGAAAGGTCTCATTTAGCATGTTTTTCTTTCAAAAATTTTAGAAGTTAAAGGATAGTTCTTTTCCTAAAGCTTTTAATTCCATATTTGGAAATTAGAGTGTCGTTATATTGTTGTTTTAAAATAGCAGAAAAAAACCCTAAGAAGACAAGCTCTTTAGCTTGCTCTTCTTAGTTCATTTTGCTAATTTTTACGCTAGTTTACTTAGTCAATTTTGGGGCTTTCCTACTAATAACCAAAGACACTTCCAAAGTGTTTTTGGGCATCTTTTGTTCTTGTTTGCTTGCTGTTTTGTGCAGGTTTGCGAACAAATAAGAGGAATTTATGTCCGTTTTGGGCGGATTTGGAGCATCCGGGACCCCCGAGGGCACCCCCTTTGTCAATAAACATTTGTAAAACATTGTAAAACTTGTGACCCCCCTAATTAATGGTCACAAGTCACTCTCATAAAGAGTTGTGCAATTTTTCTTAATAAAATCAGTGGGGCTACAAGCTCTCACTCTTCATCCCCCCTGGGGGAACAGTGTTTTTTTGGTGTTTGTCTCAATTTTGCAAATTTAGCTTAGATTCAATTTTCATAACTAAAGACAAGCTAAAAGTAATCTTTCAATTCATCACAAAGCACTGCAATCAACACTTAGATTAGATTTCCTTTTGCAAAGTAGAACACTAATTGCTAGATTAGCTTTATTTCTTGCAATTTCAAGTTGGCAAATAAACCATCCCCTCAGCTCTTCGAAAGAGGCATGGTCAGTGTGGATTAGTAATTAGTCCCACATTTCAATTTCAGTTATTTACTTCTTGTTTAAAATAAACAAATTCCCTTAGCTCTCAGTGCAGTTCCTGACCCTTCCAGTTGCGAGCTAGTCTCGATCTGCTGGAAGTAAGTTTCATACACGCTGGGCTGGTCAGTGGTTGATAGATTAATTAGGACAATCTCTAAGTGTTATCATTTGTCTAAGACCTCTACCCTGGGTGTCGTGTGTCAAATCACCTGGCAACTTGTCTTGTTAGATCTGCGGCACACCCGATCGGTAAGTTCTAGATTGGTGAATGATACATAAGGAGGCCCAAACCATCTCATTAATTCAACATCAATTTATCCTAATAAAACACACGAACTACATTGCCCACGATTCACTTTAAGGCACTAGTCTCATTTTACACTCAGCAAAGCCACAGGCTTCATTTTACATTTGATATCTATTTGAAGCAATTTTATTATTACTTGCATCTAACAAACGTACCTGAGTATCCTTTTATGCAAGTATATGCTTGATGTTATATCATGGATGAATAATTGGTTTATGTGTATTTCAATTTATGGTTGATTGTTGAATGAATAATAAACTCCTAGATTTTACTTCTTGTACTTAGCTTAGTTCAAGCCTTAGTATTTTTGTTAGGAACTACCCCCCTTGGCTTCGCTAGGAGTTGGCCTAGACGGAGGAGTTGAGGATTAGGTGACAACACCTTAACTTTCACTTGCCCCCAAGGACACACTGAGTGGATTGAAGATTTCTTCCACGTCTCCCAGGTGTGTATAAGGCGGCAACATTTTGGCGCCATTGCCGGGGATAAATCTTTCTATTCCCGGAACACAACTTGTTTTTCCTTGTTTTTACTTAGTTTTGATGCTTGTAGTTTATCAGAAATAGACTCAACCATCTGACAACTCCACTTAATTCCAATTTAACTAGGTATTCTACAAGGAGGAATTCAGAAGGCATTCTTAACTTCATTCCTGAACCTGAGAATGTTTATCGAAGGAGGTTAGCTAAAGCCTATTTTCGTAGAGTACTTAGTCATTTAAGAACTGAGTCCATTTTTTATATCCACTTGCTTTTTGCTAGTAGTAGTTTTACTTCAGAAATGGCCATATATGCTCCATGTGATTTTAGTGCAATAAACAATTATCCACATGTTATTCCTGAAAAGGCAATTGAGAAACTTCCTAGTTTTCAAGGAAATAATGTCATTTCAGCTAAGATGCATGTCAAGTCTTTCATGAGATGTATAAATAAATGGTGTGTTGCACACAATTATGAAGATGTCAAAATGAAGTTATTTGTTCTATCCTTAGAAGATGATGCTTTAGATTGGTATGAAGACAAGCCAAACAACTCTTTCAAAACCTTGAAGGAGCTCATTGATGCCTTTACTGAAAAGTGGGGGGAGAAGAGAGATCATCGTCATCTTCTAGCTGCCCTCAACACAATAAAGAAAAATGAAAATGAAACCATGGACGAGTTCAACAAAAGGTTCAACGAACTAGTGTCAAGTATGCACACAAATATTAAACCTCCTGAGAGTGCTATCTTGATCTACTACATTGAGGCATTTGGTGGTGAGATGAGATATCAACTAAGAGATAAAGAACCCACCGACCTCAAAGCAGCTCAAGAAACCACTAACAAGATTGATAAAAACATGCAAGCTTCAGGAAAGTCGAACCTTCCAGGATTCACAAGGGGCAGTTCTTCAAAACAGTCAGATCCCAAAGAGAAAGCAGCAGTTCCAGATAATAAAGATCCATCCTATGACCCTTTAAAGGCCATAACAGAGATGGTTAAAAGAATGGAAGCCACTCATGCTACCGAACTTAGTGCATTGCAGAATAGGTGATAGCCATGGATAGGTCCCAAAATCAGAATAACAGATTCCAACCGAGGCCTGGTAATGAAAGATGGCAAAAGAAAGCTCCTCAACAAGAACAAAGGCCACCAAATCAGTTAGAGTCTAATAATGTGGTAAATGAGGACATACCACCCTTTTGTAGAGCATGTGAGGACTTTCATGAAGAGTCCACTT
>JASDQU010245356.1:133497-158392 GCA_032191745.1 Picea mariana | reverse complement strand
AACTTAAATAAACGCCCACTTGGTGCATTAAGTTCCTAAGTCACTTTTCACTTTCTAATTTAAAGTTCACTTTACCACTTATAAAGTGACTTTATGAAAAAGACCCACTTTTAAGTTGTGGACCACATTCCTAGGTAAAAGTTTAAAAACCCATAGGAACCACTTGTCCAAGGTACAAATCCTCATTAAAATTCAACACTAGTTGGTCGAGCCTCACACAAGTTGTGGCTAGGCTTCTCCTAGGTTGTGGCCTGCTCTCCCGAGGCTGCCAACTACCACACGGACCTGTAGCCAAGCTCCTTCCACTAGGCCGAGTCTCTTGTTGCCCGCGGTTGCCTCTCCTATGTTGGTCAAGCCCTTCACAGGCCTCAACAAATCTACGGCTAGGGTATCTCAGCAAGTAGAGCCACCAAGACAGTTGTGGCAGCCCTCTAGGACTTGTGGCTCCTCTTCTCCTTGGTTGTTGTCCTTCCTAGACTGTTGTTTCCTTACTCGACTCTCCTCCTCCTTAGGTACCTGCCCAAAACAATAATAAAACAACAAAATTGAGGCCTATTGGCCCCTCTCCATGGTTGGATTGAGGTCACCACAACCTCTCTCCCATGTTGGTTGAGGTCACCGAGTTTCTCCATAAGAATGAATGTCTCTCTCACACCTTATGTCATTTTATACAACTCAAAAGGGTGAGTAAAAGCCCCAAGTCACCTCAACATCAAATTAGAATAGTTTATTTACACATGTGGGTGTGAAGCCCCAACATGTGGGTGTGAGGCCCCAACACAAGCCCACAAGGCCCATCAACAAGCCTATGAAGCCCCAAGCTCCAATCCAAGGGGTTTTTCACCAAATGAAAAGTCCAAAGTGGTGACAACGAAGATTCCCACATGCCCGACACCCAAGGCCACTTGTGGGAATAGCTCCTTAAGCTACAAAACATCAACACTCCCTCTTAACGAGGGAGGTATTCTCACCCACTCCAATATCACCTAGAAGTAGCTCTATCTCCTGCACTGGATCCACTACCACAACTACTCTCAAATCATCCTAATTGGTTGCTCCCTCCGTCACTGAAGCAAGTCCTGCTATGTGGTATGGTTTCTCCTTGGAAAACACCTTGCTCCTAGAAGCCTCCCACTTCTGAGCATCCTCCCTGGCCATCTCAACCCATGACACCTTGACAGTCTTGGGAGACTCCTCTCTCCCATCTGGACCTTAAGGTAGACTCCCTCTGAACGGTTAACTCTCCCTCTGAGCCTGCTGACTTCCTCTAAAGTCGGGCTCCCTCTCAATCTACAAAACCTCTGGAGCTACCTACTTCCTGTCCACTGTCACTCTGCCACTGTTGGTCATGGCTCACATAGGCTGGCCCTTCTACCTATACACGGTGCTCTCTCTAACTCCAACACCACTACTGTGTTTGAACAAGATCCACTGGGCATGAACAACACCTATCCATCCCAGAACAAAATTGCATAGCCCTTCTCCTCAATCGCTGAGACTGAGAGCACACTCCTGGCACCCATAGCACATTTCTCACTCTCGACACATCTCATGACTCCATCCGGAATGACATTGTTCCAGATGCCTGCACTGCATGTTTGGTCCCCATACCAAGCTCCACGTACCTAAGTCAAACTCTGTGAAGCTCTCGAACGAATTTCATGCTCCTGTCATATGTTAGTGGCTCCCACTGTATAAGAACCATGCAATCCTCCCAAGGAAAGCATCCCACTTACTCAAGTCGGGACCATCCAATAAACTTCTGCCCAAGTCCATCATCCAAGTCACAAGACTCTTTGTGTCTACGCACACGCAACAAATGAACATGTGTCCTCTCTCCGAAGCAGTGCCAAGTTGCGGATGGACACTTAGTCTAGTCCACTCTAGACCTCTGCAACTCATCTTTGCAAGTGTCCTCATCCTCCTGGATCAAATACCTCATACATTGTCGCACCTCGACAATGTGCAACTCTCCGGCCTGATGAAGACTCTATCTCATCAAACTACCATACATACGAAGCTATCTCGTCCGTGCCAAAGCACCCGAGCTGCACCCATCGCAACTCACTATGACAAGACATCGAAAGTCCATCTACAGAGTTGGCAACCCGTAACACAACATACTGCTGCGAACCGATCTCTCCACCAATCCACTAAAACTCCCAACCTGCCACACCACCAAGCTGCAATAGTCCACAACTCCTCATCTGAACAGTCTGCTCCATGTCTCAAACCAAAGACAATCTAACCTGCTACTACCTACAACAGTCATTGTAGCTCCCTCTCAGAGCTAGTTCCTCAACATTGCTACAGCTCCCTTTAAGAGTTGTCACCTGTGTAAATAACTCAAATCCAACTGCCCTTCTTAGAACCTCAAGCTCTAATACCATGTTAGATTTCGAAGTGCACTTAGACTCGGTGCCCACACACCTCAAGTCTGGTCTAGATTCTCAACAACATACATAGAATTTACACAATCTAAATTGTGAACATAAACACACTGAGATGTCTAACAACTTAGCACAACAGAAAATAAAATTAGTAATTGAATCATACAAAGGTACAAAAGAATTTAACGCCCAAATCAATATTCTTCACGAATACAAAATTCATGGGCTCTCGTACCATGGAAAATGACCCTTTTCTTACACAATAGAAAATGCCAAAACAAGGAAAATCATAAACTCAGAAAACCCTTACAGTACTCCTGAAACCCTCCTTAGTTTTCATGCTTGTACTTAGTTGAACTGTGATTGAGTCCTTCCAACCCTTCTCTAGCTCCATTGTATTGATTTTCCTATCCCTTAAAGGTTGCCTCAAGGCTGTTGTTACAGTGGTTTTAACAGTCCTGTAACAGCCTCAAGTCTACCTCAAATTTTTGATTGTTAGGTTGTCATATCAGCCCTAAATCTACCCTTAAGACTGTCCTTAAGTTTGCAACTAAAGTACAGGTCCGTAGCCCACTGTACTAGCCCCTCAACCTTATTATACCGGCCCTCAAATTGTCTACCAGTTGTCCAGAGCATTCCCAGCACTATGGTGTTGTCCACCTCTTGCTGAGGTAGCCTCCCTCTATTTGGTCGAGCCTCACACAAGTTGTAGCTAGGCTTATCCTAGCAAGACGAGCCTCTCCTAGGTTACGACATGCTCTCCCTAGGCTACCAACTACCACATTGACCTATGGTCAAGCTCCTTCCACTAGGCCGAGTCTCATGCTTCTTGCAACTACATCTCCTAGGTTGGACGAGCCCTCCACAGGCTTCAACAGATCTGCGGCTGGGGTATCTCACCAGGCTAAGCCACCAAGACAGTTGTGGCAGCCCTCTAAGACCTACGGCTGGGGTATCTCACCAAGCTAAGCCACCAAGATAGTTGTGGCAACCCTCTAAGACCTGCGGCTCCTCTTCTCCTTGGTTGTCATCCTTCCTAGACTGTTGTTGCCTTACTCGGCCCTCCTCCTCCTTAGGTACTTGACCAAAACAATAATAAAACAACAAAACTGAGGCCTATTGGCCCCTCTCCATGGTTGGACTGAGGTCACCACAACCTCTCTCCCATGCTGGTTGAGGTCACCGAGATTCTCCATAGGAATGAATGTCTCTCTCACACCTTATGTCTTTTTATACAACTCAAAAGAGTGAGTAAAAGCCCCAAGTCACCTCAATATTAAATTAGAATAGTTTAGTCACACGTGGGTGTGAAGCCCCAACATGTGGCTGTGAGGCCTGAACACAAGCCCACAAGGCCCATCAACAAGCCCATGAAGCCTAAGCTCCAATCCAAGGGGGTTTTCACCAAACGAAAAGTCCAAAGTGGTGCCAACGAAGATTCCCACATGCCCAACACCCAAGGCCACTTGTGGGAATACCTCTTGAAGCTACAAAACATCAACACACCATCTCCCAAAGACTTTGTTGATTGGATGTGATGAGCTTTGTTGATCAAGAGTGAAAGAGGCATTTAAGAGGAGTTGTTGGGCTGCCATGAGTGGACATGTTGATCATCATCATCGTCAAGATGATTGTCTTCATTGTGGGTCATGAGACATGATCTACTATAGTTACCCCTAGGCATGGGGGGGTAACAGTCTGAATTTTCTGTTTAAAATTCAGCAAATAATTTTTGCTTGAGATCGTAAGGAAGTAATTTTCCCAAGGTTGAAATTTTGAGATTGGGTGCCAAGTGGTGAGTTCAATTCATGCATACTAAGTCCCTAGGTTTGGGAATCTAACCATCATTCTGTCATTCGATCATTCTACCTATTCACAATTGGACTATGTCGACTCTTTGGTTATGTATGAAGTTCAGCATTAACTTGTACGAAATTAGTCTATTATGTCTATAATGGAAGGTTGGGGATGCATGTCACTTATATCTGATACGAAATGACATGTAAGCATGGGCATGGTATTGTTGTGATTGAGACTTCATAGATAGCTAGATTCTCTGGAGCCTCCAGCATTGGGATTCCAAGATATATTGCACTGGAAGCCTGGAGGGGGTGAGAATCACCTGAGGTACTGCAAGGCAGAGAAGGGGATTCCATCCCTAGGGTGGTGTAGGCTGGGGAAGAGAGTTGGATGGTGGAAAAAGAGTTGTAGGAGTCTGTGAATTGTTGTTTGTTGGGTATTGTCTTGTGTGAGAGATTTTAGCCAACCTAGGAGTCATTTGTCCTTGTGGACTCATAGCCCCAACTCGGGGGTGGCCTGTTATTGAGAGAACTAGAGCAGCAGAGCCTACGGTTGGGAGGAACATATTTAGTACGCAGCCAATCGGTGGTATTTCTTCATAAGATAAGTGTTTTTGGTTCTGTGTTATCTTCTGAGATTATTATGTGCATCTTGCTATTAAAAATGTTGTGGTTGATTAATAATTTGCATGATGTTATAATTCTATGAATTGCATGAGTTGCCTATTATATTGCATGCATATTTCCTTATATAACTAGACAGATAACATATCAGTATCAGAATTAGTAATCAAAGCTAAGTATAAGCCAAGTCGAAAGAATTTTTGATAGCATAGCATGTTACAAAGTCAAAATGGTAGTAATGTGACTCAGCATGGAGCTAGGTATGCTACATATGTGGATAGTGGAGCATCTCGACATATGACATTAGCGCTGCAGTTGTTTTCTAGTCTGAAGTAGCAGGACTCAAGAGTACAGGTTGAGCTTGGTGATGATGCCAAGTAGCCAATAGCGGGAGTTGGTACTATTCCCTTCCAACTCGAGTTAGGTAATTTTTTAGATTTTGACGATGTTTTGTTTGTACCAAGTCTCAGGAAGAACTTTCTTTCAGTTTCAGTTATGTAGGATAAGGGCTTTGTAGTGAAGTTCAAGAACCAACATGTCCTCATCAAACCAAAGGAATCTAGCACAACTCAGGTAATAGCAGTTAGAGAAGGTATTTTGTACAAGTTGCGGGGTGAACTTGTTCAAGCCTTGGTGCATAACAATGACAACTTGTGCAAGTTGTGGCACAAGAGGATGGGGTACCTACATCACAAGGCGTTGCCTATTCTGAGGGAGATATTCACAGGTCTTCTAGAATCCAGTATTGAGTAACATGGTGTATGAAGAGGGTGCACGCTTGGTAAGCAAACTAATGCTTTCCCAAATAGCAAGCATAGGTCTAAGGAGATTCTATACCTAGTACATTTGGATGTCTGTGGACCAATGTAAATGGCATTAATAATAGGTATTATGTTTCCTTTATTGATGACTTCTCTCGCAAGACTTGGATCTACTCCTTAAAGACCAAGGATGAGGTCTTTAGCATGTTTCGGGAGTTCAAAGCTCTAGTTGAAAACCAGATAGGGAAGAAGATCAAAGTCTTGAGATCAGACAATGGGTGAGAGTATACCTCCAAGGAGTTTGAGAGTTTCTACAAGAAGGCAGGAATCAAGAGGGAGCTGAGAGTTCTGTACAACTTGTTGCCGTCCTAATACACACTTGCAAACGTGAGCAAAGTCTAGCTCACTTAGTGTGTCCTTGGAGGCACAAAACCTAGGTTCACAGTCCACACTGTCACCTTGACTGGAACCTCTTCCTTCTAGGCTTACTCCTAGGGAAGTCAAGGGGGGTAGACCCTAGTTACTAGATGTGATTTAACTTTGAAGTTCTAGGAGTTGGTTTTAATTTGTTAAAGGTTAAGGGGAAAACTAACCTATGATGCTAAGGCAGCAAATGCAAAGTGCAAGATTTTCAATGACAAGCAAAACCCTTCCCTAAGTCAACTAAGACTAGTGCCTAAAGGTTGGGCAAGGGGTCAACTATGTTTGAGGGTGTTGAATTACAAAAGATTACAAGTATAAGATTGCAACTATTTCACAACAAGAAGATACAAGTACTTACAATAATAAACAAGAAATGTTACAACAATTATACAAGAGATACAAAAGATACAAATAGACAAGATTAAAAAGGGTCAAAGTGTGAGAGTTAAGAGATATTCAACGTTAAGATCAATCACATAAGGCCAAGCATGCCCCAATAGCACTTACTCTATTGGACTGCTTTTCAATGGCAATCACTAAAGCACTCAAGACTCAACAAGATGATGCCTCCCCAAATGGGATGCGCAACTTCTTCTTGAATCACACCACAAAGAACATGAATTGAAAGATATAAACACTTGGAAAATCAATGCTCAAGAGATATAACACTTAAATATTTCAAACCACAAGATTACATAAAAGATTGATAAAAGTAAATGTACTTGTAAGATAGACTTCTAAACAACCATCAACAAATATGCCAAAGTGAAGATTGTCTAGGAGACTAAGTGGTTAGGAGTTGTTTAAAGATTAGATAAATTTTATTTGCCCTCCTCCTAACTAAGTGTTTGAACCTTAAACCTCCTCCTCCTATTGCCAAATGGCTGTCGGATGCTCAAGATAGTAAGGCAACGAGGCCCACCCTAGCTTTCACGGTCAGCCCTAAAGTAAGAGTACTTCCCGGAGAGGACACACACCTGGTGCGCCACGAGACAATCCCCTGCCACTACCCTCTGTTGTTTTCCTCAAACCCAGTTTAGATGGTGAAGATGGTGGAATTAGGTTGTCCTAGTTGGTCTAAAATGTTATTATGACTTATGGGTAAGTCTTAAGATGTGTTATGAGTGTTTTAGATGACTTTTAGGTGCCCAAAAAGTATGATTTAAGCCCAAAACTGAAACTTAAAGTGACTGCTGTGAAGTGTGTTGCAGATTATGAAAAGAGAGCATGTACACATCTAAAACATGTGAGAAAGCTGAAATTGAAACATCTACTCCATCATCATTTACTTGACCATGTGTGAATATGAACTTGAAAGGAAATGAACAAGTAAAAAGACAAGAACAGCTTGTCAACAATTACAGCAAAATGAGGGAACTATCACCACTTAACCACGTGTGCTATTGCATTTATGAAATGTGCTAAGTAGATAAAAGACTTGCTGAAATTAAAATTGAGGTCCTACACCATTCACATATCTATAAATATTTGCAAGTAAAGGAAACATGAGAGATATGTGTGCCCAAAAAGGAAAGAGCTTCAAGACATGTGTAATCTACTCCATTTGAGACATCATGCTAAACAATAGAGATAATTGCAAGAAATAAACCAAAGCATGAAAAGATATGAGTATGCCTTAAGGGCTTAAACTAGGATGTTATAGCATATGATGACTATTCTAAAGCATTTTAATCCATTTAGATCATATTAACCATCAACACATCATTAACATCCTAGCCATACGATTTTGGGGGTTACTCTCCCAAGGTGTAGRCAATTATATRAGCAAAACTTGGAAATAAATAGCAAACCACTCACAATGRCACAAGGTGGAGGTCAAGYCTACCAATATTGTGCCAAAGAGGGTTGTAAAAGAAATAYTAACACTTATTATTKYARCYCTAGCCACAMAACCTTGTCCTAATGAYAAGTGGGGCAAAAKAATYAACAAATAAATGAAAWAARACKAAGTSYTARCCCAACGATTTTGGGGGGTTGGCTGAGCCAATCTCTCTCCCAAGGTGTAGGCAACAAATGCTTTGCAAAATAAACTTACAATGGCTGAAAATACACAATAGAATGCAAGCCTCAAGGGAACTTCTCGGGGGCTTGCTACAATGCTAGAAAAGATGGGAGATAGAAGAGAGAAGTTACCCAACTAGTGAGGAAGCTTTTGAAGTGTTGTATGGATGGATTTGAGTAGCATATCCCCTTGTTTCGGGTAAGAACCTGCAAAAACCAGCAAGCAAATGCTTGCTGGAAATGCTGTACAACACAACAAAGTCAAGAAAAAATTATGTTTTTTACGCAGAAAGTTTTCACACAAAAATCTCCAACTAAAAATTTGAAATTATTGACCTATCTATGATAGTTAGCTACCGCAATATGATGGATATGAACAGAAAATAAATCAGATCATAAGAGGCAAGAAGTGTGAGAAGATCTTGATGGAAAACCCCTTCTTGAGGCTATCCCAATCAATACCTTAGAGGCAAACCTGCAAAACTCAAACAATGTGTGAGGTATGGCAATAGATAATATGTGAGAGCAAGCTAACAAGATGAAATACTTCACAATATCAACTACTCTACATATATAGACCAGCAATAATACTATTGATGAAGCAAACTACTTAGCCCAAGAAACTACTCCAAACCATACACAATGCACAAATGAACAATGTCACCACATATGAAAGAAGCAAATCAGAATACTCTTGATTACTCCAAATCCTCCAAAGCTTCTTATTAATCCAAATGGGAGAACCTTGCAGCAACAAATTGCTCTAATGCTCTCAAGAGAAAAATGGGATGAATGTATGATGGCAAGAGCAAGAGAGTGGGGCGAAATTTTTGTAGCATAACCTTAGCTCAAAGAATGGTAGTGAAATGAGTGAGGAGACGCTCTATTTATGGCTCAAGAGGCAAAGTGAACCCTCTTGGATGAGAGCCATGTGTCAAAACCCAAGCAACAATGAAGATCTCAAGGAGGGGGAGCGCAATTTCCCCCTAGGGGCATGAGGAAAAGAGTGAGTGAATGGGTCAGGGGGTGTGTGATGGACAGGAAGTGGGTTGGGTCGGTTAGGAAAGTCTCTTCTTGCCTTTTGTCATCATTACATAACCCCATTTACTCAAAAATTGACATTTCGGCAATGTCATACTTAGCAATTAAAATTGATGTTTTAACTTACTAACACTCCGGGTGGACAAATGCCTAGCAAAACTTGTCCGATTGAGCTGAAACTTGGTCCAAGGGTGTAGGGGGTGCCTTTCCATTTCTTTTGAGCACAAATACCCCTATCAAAAGCCCAAGGACCTAGTTTTTACAATAATTGCTCAAAAACAATTAATTAATTAAATAATTAAAATCCCAACCTTAGGAAAATTAATTAAATTTAATTAATTAAAAAAAAACTATCTAGACTCGACGAAATTCCGCGAAACTTTTTACAATGTCTTACATGGTCATTTACATCATTCTTAAACAATAGCTACCAGAGGATGAGACCATTAGAACGCCGTTCACCACTTTGGAGGAATTATTGCAGGTGTGAGGGAAAAACTCAAGGGAAATCAACCAGGCTTAAAAGCCCAATTGATAACCTGAGGATAAAAAACCCTCGGTGAAAAGAACTCTCCCAATGAAAACATCCCAAGGTACCTAACCTAACTATGATCCATGCAGACCTATTACATTATTAACCCACGCAGGGGTGCGAAAATTTCGTTTACAAAAATTTGTGTTGGAGGCATAAATTGCCCAGTAGAACCAAACTGTCTTCAACATATTTGCATCTGATAATGCATATCTTCATGGCACATGGAGTTGACCCCCTAATTGAATAGGCGGTCAACACAACCCATAATAGAATGGGGTTGCAGAGTCGAAGAATCGATCCATCATAGGGGCTACTAAGGCTAGTGAATACAATTCTTTTCATTCTTTCTCTTAAGCTTGTCTCTCTTTCTCTTTTCTGTCTCGCAAGCTTTATGTCATTTTTCTACTAGCTAGATTCGTTGTGTGACAAGTTTCCACGAAACTTCACATGGTATTAGAGCTTTGTTGCTAGGAGAAAGTGCATAAGCATTTTATTTGCAGGTTTAGGAGGAAAATGCAGTCAAAAAGGATGGAGAACTCGTCAGCAATACTTCTCATGCCACATAACTACTTCGAGTGGAAGCTAAAAATCCTACATCAACTTAGATTTAGAGGCTTGTACTGGATTACAATGGCTATAGAGGTGGAGTCAACATCAGCTATTGAGAAAAACAGGTATCTCAACTGGATGGGTGAGGCCTACGGCCTTATCTGCATGTCTATGTCCCCCAAGCTCTTGTTTCACATTGAAGATTGTACCACACCAGATGAGATTTGGACAAAGTTGGAGGATCTCCTCTTTGGAAAACAGGATGAAATGAGAGGCCATATGCTCGAGGTAGAGTTGAATTCCTTAGATCCAAGAAATTTTGATAACATCCAAGACTTCTTTACGAAGTTCAAGTCCCTCTACTATTTGTTTGTCAAATAGCGAATTCTGACACAGGAAAAAGGGTGGAGTTCATTGGCATGCATGATAACTCAAAGATTGTTGTTGGTGAGGTAAATTGCCAGTCTCGTTTGTATACATTCAATAAGTTTATTGCTAAATCTGATTCTGCTTTACTACTGACGCATGTTGATAATGATAGTAGATTATGGCACAAGAGATTTGGTAATCTGAACTTCAAATACATGCAGCAACTTAGCCAACAAGGAATGGTCACAGGCTTGCCCAACATACACTTTTCCAAAGGAGTTTGTCAAGGATGTGTTATTGGCAAACATCCTCAAGAGAAGTTTGAAAAAGGGAAGGCTTGGAGGGCCCCCTCTCCTTTGGAACTCATCCACAGTGATCTAATGGGACCCTTTCCGCATCTGTCCATCGGCAAGGCGAGGTACTTGCTTACATTTATTGATGATTTCTCACGATACACTTGGGTGTATTTTTTCAGGCAAAAGTCCGCAGTTTTTGAGCATCTCAAAGACTTTAAAGCTCATGCAGAGACTTAGCCGGGAGGAAGATCAAAATCCTTCGCACAGACAATGGGGGGGAAATATGTGAACCAAGAAGTCCAGCATCTTTGTTCAGAGGCCGATATACAGCTACAACATACAGTACCTTACACTTTGCAGCAAAACGAAGTAGTTGAGAGGAAGAATAGATCCCTCAAAACGATGGCCACTTGCATGTAGGTCTCTACCTTCCAAGCTTTGGGCTGAGGCACTTAAATGTGCTAACTACATTTAGAACAGATCTCCTCAGAGATCTGTCAAGAACAGGACTCCCTTTGAGGCATGGAGCGGCAGCAAACCGAAAGTCACCCACTTCTGAATGTTTGAATCAGGTGCGTGGACCTGCGCACCCTCTAAAAAGAGGAAAACATTAGATCCGCAAAGTACCGCATGCATATTCATGAGATATCATGATGGTGTGAAGGGTTACCAATTGATTGATCCCTCAACGAACAAGCTCATTATTGAGCGAAGTGTCCAATTTGAGGAAAGTCCCTTGCATGCACCATTGGAGCCACATGCAGAGACCTCTGCTCTTCTGCCTGCACCAGACATTAGAGATGATGAGTCCACTCATTCATATCATGGTTCCCTTTCCGCATCTGTCCATCGGCAATACGAGGTACGTGCTTTCTCACAATACACTTGGGTGTATTTTCTTAGGCAAAAGTCCGAAGTTTTTGAGCATCTCAAAGACTTCAAAGCTCATGCAGAGACTTGGTTCGAGAGGAAGATCAAAATCCTTCGCACAGACAATGGGGGGGAAATATGTGAACCAAGATGTCGAGCATCTTTGTTCAGAGGCCAGTATATAGCTACAACATATAGTACCTTACACTTTGCAATAGAACAAAGTAGTCGAGAGGAAGAACAGATCCCTCAAAAATATGGCCACATGCATGTAGCATGCAAGGTCTCTACCTTCTAAGCTTTGGGTTGAGGCACTTAAATGTGCTAACTACATTCAGAACAGATCTCTGAGGAGATCTGTCAAGGACGGGACTCCCTTTGATGCATGAAGCGGCAACAAACAAGAAGTCACCCACTTCTGAATGTTTGGATCACGTGCGTGGACCCGCACACCCTCTAAAAAGAAGAAAACATTAGATCCACAAAGTACTGCATGCATATTCATGGGATATCCTAATGGTGTGAAGGGTTACCGATTGATTGATCCCTCAACGAACAAGCTCATTATTGAGCGAAGTGTCCAATTTGAGGAAACTCCCTTGCATGCACCATTGGAGCCACATGCAGAGACCTCTGCTCTTCTACCTGCACCCGACATCAGAGATGATGAGTCCACTCATTCAGATCATGGTTCAGATCCGCGTTCTCAATCTGATTCAATAGATGATGAGCATGCAGATGATGAGCCACAGTAGATGCCCAAGTGGGCACAGACCACCCTACAGACAATACGTGACCTTGTGGGGGATCCAACAAATCAGAGGAGGATGAGGTCCCAGTTTGAGGATCCTCCTCATGCACTTGCAGCTACCGAACTAGTGATTCCCATGCATTGTTACATGGTTCTAGCTTCAGACCCATAGAACTATGCAGAGGCTGCAGGGAATCCCTTCTGGGAAGCCGCTATGTAGGAGGAGTACAACTCTCTCCTCGAGAACTAGACTTGAGATCTAGATCCGCTTCCTTCAAACAGGAATCTTGTCAAATGTAGATGGGTCTACAGGACAAAGAAGGTAACAGATGGACAGGTGAGCAGGTACAAGGCAAGACTGGTTGCCAAAGGTTTTCAGCTGATCCACGAAATAGACTATGATGAGACCTTTGCTCCAGTAGAAAAGATGGACTCTATCTGATTGGCCCTTGCCATTGCAGCAGCCAAGGGGTGGGAAGTTCACCAGATGGACGTGAAGAATGCCTTTCTTCACGAGGACCTCTCAAAGGATATTTACATGGAGCAGCCACAAGGGTTCATACAAAGCTCATCCTTAGTATGCCGACTGAAAAAGCCACTCTGTGGCCTCAAGCAGGCGCCTAGAGCATGGTATGCAAAGATGGATGCTTATTTTCTTTCTCATCATTTTGTTAGATGTAAATCGGATCTGAACGTCTACATGTTAAGAACCTCAGACTCCTTGTTGATCTTAGTTCTATATGTTGATGATCTCCTGATCACAGGAAGTTCGGCCTCAACAATTGTTGTGGTCAAAGACATTTTGCATGATTGGTTTTCTATGTCGAACATGGGTCCACTGCACTTTTTCCTTGGTCTTGAGATCAATCAGGATGCTTTAGGCATCAAGCTATCTCAAACTAAGTATGTCAAGGATCTCTTGGTTAGATTCCACATGACCAATTGCAAGTCGACAACCACACCCTTTCTATCTGGGGTACATCTTGGGGATGGCGGGGATACACAATTGATGGACAACACCTTGTATCGACAGCTTGTGGGGAGCCTTTTGTATCTCGCCCACACCTGGTCGAATCTCTCATATGCAGTAGTTGCATGAGCTACACCGGAAGGCTGTCAAGCGCATCCTCGGATATGTTCATGGCACCACCAATTATGGGATCCACTATGCAGCAGGTTGTGCATTGGATCTCATGGGATTCATAGATTCTGATTGGGATGGTGATAGCACAAATCACAAGTCCACTTTCGGGTATGTGCTTAGTTTGGGTTTCGGTCCCATCTGTTGGTCGAGCAAAAAGCAATCAGCAATTGTTTTATCATCAGAAAAGGTCGAGTACAGAGGAGCAGTCAACATCACTATTCAGGCACTTTGGCTTCAGAACTTCTTCACTGAGCTTGGCATCCAATTCCACCGTTCGACTAACATTTGGTGTGACAATCAAAGTATTCTCAAGTTTTGCAAAGACCTAGTGCAGGGACCGTGGACCAAACACATCGAGATCCATATGCATTACATCAGAGAGATGGTACATGATAGGATCATCGATTTGCAGTATTGTCCATCCGTCAAACAGATTGCAAACATCTTCACCAAGACATTTACTGATCAAAAGTTTCACTTACTACGTGATCGTCGTGGAGTGAAGGAAACAATTGCTTAACAATTGCCTTCCTTCCTTCTTCATTTTTTATGCATTGTACTCTTTGGGGGGGGTTCCATGAGGTTTTCCCTCTTTCCTCTATTTTCAATGTTTCATTCTTAGATACATTGTACAATGGGTACCTAACATGGCCTTGGTTGTCATGACCCATTCATCATTTACACCCTAGTAGTGTTCAGGGGGGGTGTTGGAGATATAATGATATTACACACTCACCTAGTATTTCTTTTCCTAGGTTGACTAGTCTATGTTGAGGGCGCCCCTAGTTAGAGATATTCTCGCCTAGATGAGAATATTCTCCCCTAGATGAGGGTGCCACATCCTCTTCAGTCTTGAGTCAGTTACACCTCATTTAGACCAGTGGAGTGGAGTCTTGCATGGCAACCTCGGTATTATCACCAAGTGTTGCATGCATACCTTGGTATCATCACCATGAGGGTGCACTTACCTTGGGATCATCACCAGGAGGGCGCCATACATGTGCATGCTAGATTCTCTCCTCACTCCACTTGAGATTAGCTAGTTAACTAATGACTGCATGGTCAGTTAACTGGGACTAGGTGGCAGTTCACTCCAAAGTCTGTCAGTAAGTGCTCACATTTATCTAGATCTCTACTATGGCGGATTAGTTTGCTCATGTAGGGTATATCATGTGTATTTTTACTATTCTCTCATTAGTGAATACAATTCTTTTCATTTTTTCTCTCAAGCTTGTCTCTCTTTCTCTTTTCTCTCTAGCAAGCTTTATGTGATTTTTCCACGAAACTTCACAAGCAGATTCTAAATAATATTACATATTTGTTTAGATTGATCTGCTCATTTTGGTGTTGTATGTAGATGACTTGTTTCTGATAGGTTTAGAGAAGCTCATTGCATGGTGCAAAGAAGACATGGTAGCTAAGTTTGAGATGAAGGACATCAACATGATGCATTACTTCTTGGGATTGGAGGTTTAGCAGAGACCAAGGGAGATTTTCCTTCGGAAGGTTAAGTATGCAGTTCAAATCTTGAAGAGGTTTTGGATGGAGGACAACAAACCTACGACCACACCCATGATCACTAATTTAAAGAAGGTGACAACTTCAAATTCAAAGTTGGTGGATCCCATGTTGTACATGCAACTAATAGGTTCTTTGATGTGTTTGATCAACATCGGGCCAAATACATGTTTTGCAGTGAACACCTTGAGTTAGTTCATGGTGGAGCCAAGGCAATAGCATTGGGAAACAGTAAAACATGGCTCAGGTATTTCAGGGGCATAGTGGAGTATGGTCTAAGATATCTTGGAGATGGTGAAGTGAAGTTGTTGGGGCATACAAACTCAGATTGGGCAAGCAATGAAGTAGACAGGAAGAGCACCTTAGGGTGTTGTTTTAGCTTGGGATCAGCATTGATATCCTGGTTCAGCAAAAAGCAGACTTTCATGGCACTTAGCTTAGTAGAGGTAGAATACATGGCAGCCAGTATGACTAGTTGTGAGGCCATTTGACTTCATAGGTTACTTGCAGGATTGTTTGATCAAGAGTTGGATCCCATGGTCATTTATTGTGATAATAAGAGTTGCATCAAACTCTTTGAGAATCCAATGTTTCATGAGAGGTCCAAGCATATAGAGATCAAATATCACTTCATACGAGATAGGGTTCAAAAGGGAGCAGTGAAGCTCCAGTATATTCCCATGGATCAACAGGTAGTTGATATTCTGACCAAGCCTTTGGCAAAAGGGAAGTTTGAGGCATTCAAAGATAAGACTTGGACTGGTGCAAAATTCCTTCCTCGCTAAGAGGGAGAGTTGAGAATTATAGCTCGAACAAGAACTTCTGCATAGATTCAGTGTAAACATGTGAGAAGTAGTTCGAGATATTTACGAAAACTTAAAAGTAATTCTATTTTCGAAAAGTAAATTCTATCTTGTGATTCACTTTACTTAAAAAGTGAAAGTATAAAAAGTGTATCTCATGCATGCATGACTTAGACTAGGAGTAATCTCAAAAATAGATTATGGTTTTGGTCTCAGCTAAAACTATATAGACAAGTCAAGATAGAGAGTTCAAAAACACATGAATAGTTGACCAAGTTGAGCCACTGAGAGAGAGAGAGAGTAGGCAGCCAAGGAAGAGGCATTTTTGGGTAGCACGTAGTTTGAGACAACAATCAGTACAGTTCCGTACAATCGTATGGAAGTCCATATAGTTGTATGGACGGTACCGTATGCATCCATAGAGTCACGCTGACAAGTCCATGCAATGGTACAGACAGGTCGTACATCAATTTTCTACTGTTTCTGGTTTTTACCAACACACTATACCTCTCAGTGAAGCTATACAAGATCAGTTTGAGGTGATTTTGATAACCGCACAACTTCTAATTTTAAGTAACTTGCAGAGGTTTCCTTGTGAGTTTTTTGAAGGAATGAAAAGCTAGTTTTGAAGGGGTAATTACATGTGTATGTGTGAAATTGATTTTTTTGCTTTTGCTAGTTAATTTCCAGCTATTGTGTGATTAATGCTATGGTCTGAAATTTAATTTCAGCATTAATTAAATTCAACAATTACTTGTTTAATTGATATCATAAGGACTTTAGTCACCTAGGGCTTGGGATTTTCACACAAAGCACATCAACACGAAGTACCATTTGATTCGACATCATGTAGAGGCCAAGACCATTTAGTTGATACATTGTTCCACAAGTGAGCGAATTGCAAACATCTTCACCAAAGTTCTTGGAAGAGAAAAGTTCAAAAAGATGCTTGGACTCACAAACATCCCTTCAGATTAAGGGGGGGGATGTTAGATATGTAGTCCTAGGGATTGGTGTCTTGTAAATATTGTAATTGAGAAATGTGAAGAGTCATAGGTGAATAGGAACCATCATCAGACCTGTTAAACCAAAGGTCATATTAATGTATTTATATATGGCTCTTATTAATAAAAACCTGATGCGTTAAGTTATTGAATGCTCTACCTGTCAAAATACAAAGCAACAACAAAAGGGGCATGTGAAGCGGTTTGGCTTAGAAGAGTAATTGCAGATCTGCAAGTTGATCAAAATGATCCTACTTTACATTTCTTTGACAACTAGCGAGTTATCAAGCTTGAAAAGAACCCCGTCTTTCATGAGTGCACTAAACATGTCAACATACATTGTCGTTTCATTCAAAAACCTGTCGAAGATGAAGTAGTTGAGCTGAAATATTGCCCAACTTATGTTCAAATTGGAGACATCTCACCAAGTCTCTTACCCCAAATAAATTTGTAAATTTAGAGATAAGCTTGGTGTATTTACTAGAATGACCATTCAGAAAGAATGTTAGAATTTATAATGGTCATCTAGACTATAGCCTTTAGGCATAATAATAAAATCACTTTCTGACTTAGTTTAATTTACGCTTGGTGTTGTATTAATGACTTGAAGTACATTTAATTCATTTTAGAGTTTATGCACTTTATGGGTTATCTATATAGGGTTTATGTCATTCCTTTGCTATAAAGAGATGGTTGCTCTCTTCATTTGATATCCAAGAAGTATCTCTCTTTTAGGAGCTTTGTTGTGTTCTTGCTTGGTTTCTTTGTGAGTTGGGTTTACCGCTTTTGTAATAGTGGACTCCAAATAAAGCCCTTTTTTCTTGATTGCTTTGAGCGAAAAGTTAATAAAAGCAACTTTTCTTAGCATGGAAGCTTTCTAGGAGTGCAAGTCAAGACTCAACATCATGGAGAAAGCTTCCTTAGAAAGAAAGGCAAGTCTGGCATCATCTCAAGTGAGGCTCACTAGTCAAAGATAGATGCCATGTGTCAACCAATTACTCATCCTCCGTGTATCCTCTCAAGTGGAGGGCGCATTTCTCCTTGGGCTCTCGAATGCACAATGCATTTCTTGTTGGGCTCGTGAATACCACATCGTCTAAAGGGATGTGGTATTGACAAATCAACTCAACACAATCAGTTGATCCTTTCTATATTGTCAAAACTTGGTCTGGAGTATGTTGTGTTTGTCTCAACGTTCCATACAATGAGATTCACTTCAAGAGCAACCTAGAAAATGCTAACATTGGATCAATTTATTGAGTTAACGCATGAGCAAGATAAGCTCATCAAAAAGGGGATAATCAAGGGACCCAATGCGCATGCACTTGTTGTGCATGAGAGCAGCAGCGCATGCAATCCAAAGACCAAGCAAAAAGGAAAGGGCAAGGCACATTGTGAACACAAGAAGGAAGGAAATCCTAAACCCTTCGATGATTCCTTCGACTCCAAAGATGGAAAGGGAAAGAAAGGGAAGTCTAAATGCGATTATTTCAACCGCAACTATCATCAAGAATCAACATGCATGAAGAAACAAATTGATCTCACGACGCAAATACTTTAGAAGAATAACCTTGGGGAACAAATTCCCGAGGCTGCCAAGAAGAAACCAGGAGACCAATGTAAGATGTGGTGAATACCTGCACAGAAGATCTAGCTAGAAAAAGAACGTGCACAACTTGCAAAGATGAGGAGAAGAGAGAAAAATTGGAGTGAAAGAAATAAGAAATTGTATTAACCAAATGAAAGAATGATAAAATACACATGATATACTCTGCATGGCTCAACTAATACGCAAAAGAGGAGAAACCAATGCACCATAGTGGTGGTCTAGAGAGATCTGGACACACACAGGCAAATACCGGAGTTAATTGCCACCTAGTCCTAGTCAACTAGTCATGTAGTCCTCAGTTAACTAGACATACCGGAGTGAAATGAGGAGGAGATCAAGCATGCACAAGGAATGTACCTTCCCGGTGATGATCCTAAGGTAAGTGCGCATTCATGGTGATGATCCCGAGGTTACTTGGTGATAAAACCAAAGTTACCTTGAATGACTCCACTCTGCTAGTCAACTGAAGAGAATATTCTCCTAGAATGTAGGAGAGGTTCCTAAAAAATAGGAGACCCTCAATAATGACTAATAAATATAGGAAAATAAGGAAAAATATCCTAGGTGTGTGTAATATCTCCAACACCCCCCCTGAACACTACTATGGGGTAATGAACACTGAAATAATGAACACTGAAATAAAGCAAGGAACGAGGGAAAACCTTGTGGGATCTCAAGGTACAATGCATCAAAAGAAGAAAAGACAGTTGCTAAGCAACTGTGTCCTTCACTCCAAGACGATTGCGCAAAGAGTGAAACTTTTGCTCAGTGAAAGTCTTGGTGAAGATGTCAGCGGACTATTTAGAGGAAGGACAAAATTACAAGTCGATGATCCTCTTGTGGACTAGATCTTTGATGTAGTGCATATGGATCTCGATATGCTTTGTCAGCTACCGCTGCACTGGGTCTCTACCAAACTTGAGAGTACTCTAGTTGTCACACGAAATGGCAGTCGGTCTGTGGAACTCGGTGCCCAACTCTATAAGGAAGTTTTGTAGCCACAATGCTTGTATGGTAATGTTAACTACTCCTCTGTACTCGGCCTCGGCTAGAGATAGAGCAATAGCAGACTGCTTCTTGCTTGACCAACAGATAGGCCTTGAACCCAAACTAAGAGTGTATCCGAATGTGGACTTGCGATCAGTGTTGTCGCCTGCCCAGTCAGAATTTGTGAAGCCTATGAGATCCAACGCAGAGCCTTATGCATAATGAATCCCATAGCTGATGGTGCCCTAAATGTACCTAAGGATATGCTTTGCAACCTTCCAATGTAACTCATGCGTCTCCTGCGTGTACCTGGAGACTGCTCCCACTGCATATGATAGGTCTGGTCGGGAGTGGGAGAGATACAACAAACTCCCCGTGAGCTATCTTTACAGAGTGTTGTCAACCAGTAGAGTGTCCCCGCCATCCTCAAATCTTACCCAGGATAGGAAGGGTGTAGGGGAAGACTTGCAATCTGTCATGTGGAATCTCTCCATGAGATCGCGAGCATACTTGGCTTGAGATATCTTGATGCCTGAAGCATTTTGACTAATATCGAGACTGTTATCACACAGTTTGTAGTTAGGATAAAAGACGGATGTAAAGAGGAAAACTGGCGTAACTGAACCAATCCCACCCAATGTCACCTCAATGGGAAGGTTATTTCTGTTTAGGGAGGTAAGGCCCAGGGGAGACGTCCCCGGTGACCTGGGGTTTTGAGAAGGCAAAGGATTGAAGGCTAAAAGATAAATTCCCCCTCACAAGTCACCACCGAGCAGATAGTCCGGCTAAATAGCCAATAAAGAGAAGTATAACCAAAAGGAGATGCACCTGCCTGAGACAAAGCAACAAGAAATATATATATGCAAGCTTACTTGCTTGGTTAGTACTTCATATAATCAATGACTATCTGATATATAAGCAATTGAGAAACAAATATTGATGAAGTCAATGTTTATATAATAGCAACGACGTACAATATCACTTCTTCAATAAATGTTGAAAGAGTATGGCATTCAATATAACAATTAACACTTCATTCAGGTAATGCCTTTTAACAACCATTCAATTGCTCATAAGTAAAACGATAGCTACACAATGATGATAATAGCAAAGGGTGACGGCAGCAAATGAGTTAATAGGGTTAGTCTAGGCTAGGGTTAGAATAGTTAGGGTTTTGTTCAAAGTATTAAGAGTTGTTTTTTATTACAAGTACTCACACACTAGGCCTTAGATCAGTGCATTCCTAGGGTTAATGGAGTCAAAAGGAGGACGCAGAAGCTGAAGGATCAAATATGATAGTAAGACTAAGGACGGGAGGGTCAAGCCTTGAAGTGTTGCTATGGCAAGGCCTCAAGGACAAAACCCTAGGGGAGAGAGGCTCACTTTGGTGTAGGGGAACTAGGCCTTAGTGCTCTCTCCTCCTTCCTTAGCTCAATGGCAAAAACGGCTAGCTCAAAAGGTGGCATAAAACCAAGACAAGAGGTTTTGCAGGCAACATGTTGCTATGGCAAGGCTTCACCAAGCAAACCCTAGGGAAAATCGGCTCATCAAGGTGTAGGGGAACTAGGCCTTGATGCGTTTTCTCCTTCTTAGCTTCAGAAAAGTAAAACGCCTAGCATAGGAGAAGATAGACTTGAGTGTTGCTAAGGCAAGGCTCAATCCTCTTCAACAAGGGATGGAAAGAGAAGAGTGTTGCTCAGGCAAGGCTCTATCTCACTTYAGCAAACAAAATGGCTAGAAATCTTGATGGGGACATGAGACAAGGACCTTCTATGTGTGCTTGTCCCCTAGGGTTTAAATCAGCAAATTATAACCATAAATGCAAGAGAAATAACACTACAACCATTCATTCAAGATTTTTTGCAGAAATTTACTTACATTTAACCAAGAAATCAAATAGAAAACCCTAGTTGTAACACCTTCCACCAAGATAAATGCCAAAAATGCCAATAAAAGACTTCCTTCAACAAGTGCGCCTCACAATTTCAGCCAAGAACTCCAAGTGTAGTGCAAATTTCAGACCTCACTAATGAGTGAGTGAGAGATGATGAAAAAATGAAGGTAAAAACCCTCAATTTATACAGTACCATGACCTAATTTCACTTTTAGGTCATAAAAAGGTCGACAAGACCAAAATACTAAAAATCATATTGTTTTACATTAAATGCTTAAAATTAAACCCTAATCAAGCTAAAGAGAGACATCGTGCCCCTTTTAGGGTGACGTTAGCCCCTTCTAGGGAAAATGCAGCATCTTGGAGCAAAACGTTATCCCTCCTTGGGCTTCTCCAACCTGCCACACGTGCCAAAACTGCCCCAACTATCTCCCAAAGTGTCCATGCTGCCAGGTGATGTCATGGTCATGAAGGGTGACGCCCTAGGCCTTCCAAGGCCAACATTCCACTGAAAAGGGCACAACCCCCTAGGTCAAAATCTGTCGGGGTGCCTCTGCAAGACGTCCTTCTTCTCTCCTGTGTAAACCCCTTTTCCGGTCTTTGCCCCTTGCTAGGGTCTCAACGTCCATCTGGTGGGCTCTTCAGCCCCATGGAGGTCCGAATTGATCATCTCCCCATGTGTACCGGTCCAATATGGTACCTGTCTGTCGGGCATGATCCTGCACATCAACGGCTACGCCCTCCATGGGCTCATAAGTCACAGGGATCATAGCAATGTCAATCACATCTCATCATCAATATTATTAAACATGTGCATAAAACCCCTATCACCTTAGTTAAAAGCTCAAAGACATTATATAAGCCTGCAGTATAAGTTTGGGGAAAGTGACAGGGCATCCTATTGGGCTAGTGTCCACTGGAAGAGGAAAGTTTCCGGAAGAGACCTCATCTGAGACATGTAAGTGGGTGATGTGGATAAGGGATGTCCAGCCAGTGAGAGGAGAGGGTGCAAAGCTTTACCTGTGGGTGCCTTTGTAGAAGGCGAGCTGCACCTATCCTGGATGCAATTTTTTCCAAGCCCATTTATGCCTTTTATTCTTTATTCTTTATTCTTTATCCTTTATTGCTTTTTCTTCAAGAGGCTAATCAGGGGACACTGCCCTGGCGTGGTGACCAATGGTGACAGCGTTACCCATAAGTACTTTCACAGAAATGAGAAGACCCCCTTTCCCTTGGCCGTGCAACCAAGGGTCACTACCCTGGCGTGGTAACCAGCTAGTGGCAATGTCATACTGCTAGGTACCCATGGACCTAATAAGTTGGCTCGTGATGAGATCCCCTATCCTCTGACTAGGTCTTGTTTTATTACTTTTACGGGTCTCTCTTGTTTCTGGCTAAGAAGCCTTTTATTGCTTTTTCGGGGATCCCTGGGCGAAGCATCTCGAGGTTTTATTCTAAGGCTTTTATCTTTTGCCAGCTTGCTTTTACCTTCCGGGCCTTTAGCCCCTTCTTCCCACTAGGTAAGGTGTAATCCTCAAATGATAGGTCAACCTAGTGCCCGGACAAGTGTACTGGGATAGGTGAGCGGGAAGCAAGATGAAAAAGTGGTGCTATGACTGGAGCAGACGATGGCTTTTCAGAAATCCCCCCAGTGGCAAACCAAAACCTACGGACACAGGCTTACTAGGGCATCCTGTCATTCCCCCAGACATGGTCAAGTGGACAAGTATAAGATCCAAGCATTTGTTAGAAACAAAAGGAATTAAATGCACATATTCAAAGGTTTTGAAGATCAAAGTGACACATACCATGATACCCGGACTCATTACCTCATGGAGCAAGAACCATCTTTGACACAAGACCAAGCCGATGGTGATGGATGTTGCTGCTGCTGACAAAGTAGAGGCGCTGAAAGGGAGAAAAGATGGGCCCTCCAAGGCCATGCCAAAGTCAACCTGGCTCTCGGTACTCCATGTCTAGGACCTGTGGACCTCGAGACATGATCTCCTAGTTATCCCTAAAAGTGGGGAATAACAGAGACCAAGGAAGTAATGGAGTGGACCCATGTCCGTCATCAAAAACCTCTCATGCAGAATCCGCTTCACTGCAACAATTGATGAAGTCGAGCAGCCAGTGATCAAAATATCATCCACATAAAGAACTAGAATCAAAAGTGAATTAGTAGTCCTAAGCATGTAGACATTTGTATTAGATTTGCATCTCACAAGATTCTAGGACAGCAGGTAGGAATCCATCTTGGCATACCATGCTCTCGGTGCCTGCTTGAGGCCATAGAGAGACTTCTTGAGCCTGCAAACCAAAGATGAATCATGTATGAAGCCAAGTGGTTGCTCCATGTAAATCTGCTCTAAGAGATCTTTGTGAAGAAATGTGTTCTTCACATCCATCTGATGGACTTCCCATGCTCTGGTTTCCACAATAGCAAGGGCCAAACGAATGGAATCCATCTTCGCTGCTAGAGCGAATGTCTCATCGTAGTCTATGCCATGGATCTACTGAAAACCTTTGGCAACTAGTATTTCCTTATATCTGCTAACATGTCCATTTGATGCGCTCTTGGTCCTATAGACCCATCTACATCTGACAAGCTTCCTTCCTGAAGGAAGCGGAACCAGATCCCAAGTTTGGTTCTCGAGGAGGGAGTTGTACTCCTCCTGCATGGTTGATTCCCAAAAGGGATTCCCTACAGCCTCGCCATAGGTCTGCGGGTCTGAAGACTAAGCCACATAATAGTGCATAGGCAACATGGGCTTAGTGGCTGTGAGTACACGAGGCTCCTCAAAACGAGATCGAGTCCTCCTGAGATCTACTGGATCCCCAACAAGAACTCCTGCATCCTGAAGAGTGGTCTATGCCCACTTGGGCCTCTGCTCTGGCTCCTCATTTGCCTGTACTGATTGTGCATCTGCATGTTCTAAATCCTTCGACTCTGTATCAGAACTCAAATATGAAGTGGAGTTTGAATGTGCAGACTCATCAGCTCGAACTGGTTGAAGGACAAAAGTATCTGCATGAGGATTCTGTGGAGCATGCGAGAGACTTTCCTCGAATTGAACACTATGCTCAATGATGAGTTGGCATGTAAAGGGATTAATGAGTTTGTATACCTTCACACTGTCTAGGTATCCAACAAAGATACATGCAGTATGTTATCCACCAGGTTGCACGAGCTGGATTTCCTGAAGAGCCGCCAAAGAATGAGAAAGCAGTGCTCATATATGCAGAGTTCAATGATTCAGCAGGCCCTGAAAAGGCCCCTTTTCCCGAATTTCCACTACTGTAATAAGTGTTCTAAGTATGAGAGAATGTAAAAAGGCTATTGGCCACCCTTGATCTGGGAGTGGGCACATACTCCGGAGTGTTTTTTCACTTGTTAATTATTTTTTCTCCTTACCTTAGTGAGAAGATTAAATAATTTCTAAGTTTTTTCACTCGGAAAAAGACTTGCTCCAAAGCCGAAGTATGTGTTGACAAGCAGGTCTCGG
>JASDQU010245356.1:112451-128312 GCA_032191745.1 Picea mariana | reverse complement strand
TTGTGGGTCGTTTTATTTTGGGAGTTACACTCCGTGGAAAATAAGGTTTGTGGCTAGTCCTGAAACTAGTCAAAAACAGGTGTTTCAGGTAAAAACGTCATAACTTCTTCATAAAAGATCCAAATTCCATGAGACAAAATGTGTTGGTTAGGGTATAGTCTGTATTATTTTTTGTAACAGTTTCAGATCAATTCAATGAATATTTTGTGCGAGGCATGCTCTACAAGGTCTCTCTCTAGAATAATCTAGAATTCAACAAGGTATGCCATTTTTGCTATAAATCCATTTCTGAGAGGTTCCAAGTAGTGCCACCTGGAAGAATTGCATAAAACACATTGAAGAACATTGTGTATCAGTTTCAGATCTTTATTCATTACATGTACAAAGTTATGATTATTTCAATTTGGGGTTGTTGACTAATCCAAAACTAGTCATGGTTGAGACAAGCAGTTGATGAGTTGGCACATACATGAGGTGTATAGTTGATGATGTTGGTACATATTGATGAGTCATTTTTTATGAGTAGTTGACATATTATTGGTATATACTTGGTACATGGTTGGATGCACTTGTTTATGGTACAGGTTGATTACAGGTTGTTTGGCACAGGTTGGTGCATGGTTGATGCACTTGTTTATGTTGACAGATTGATATTTGTTGAGGATTGTTGCCTCATATCAGTTGGTGTTGAGAATGTAATTTGAGTCTTGCATATAGAGCTGGTGCTCTTGTAGATTTGTACTCTATTAAGTTGTTGCTGAAAAACCCCCGGATTGAAGTCCATAATAAAAAGAAAAATTGTGCATACATCTTGTGTTCTTTGTGTTCCTTGTGGAGATGATTTGTTGATGATATGTTGTTGATATATGTTGCTGATATGTATTCACATCTAACTGATTATAAATGAAAACAATGAGTAATGAGCAAATGTTGAATGTTAACTAAAGAGTTTTTATGTAAGAGGGAAGTTTTGGGAAAAATATCCCCACACTCATTCACCCCCCCCTCTAAGTGTGGTAGGTGTGTCCAACAGGTTAGGTAATGGAAGTAACGCAAAAGCTACAACCTATGCAGGATGAAGCTTGCAAGGTGTTCAAGGATATTGATAGACAGGGCTCACAATTAGATCAAGTAGTCGTAGTAGTTGAACAATGCCTGGAAGGGCCCGTTACAAAGCAGACAATCTAGGATCTCGATGAGTAGGAGGCTTAGGCGAGGCAGCAAGTCGAGGAAACTCGAGTTAAGATTGAGGCTTTCGAAGAAACATTGTCTGCACCTGTGTGACTCGGGATGAGTCACAGGTGAGTGATGGGGGCCTGTTGGCCCTCAACCAAGTTTTGGGGAAACTTTGGTCAGTTTTGGCTCACTTTTGGACTTCGACACGTTGGTCGAAGAAGGAGTGCTCAGGCGGAGCTGAGATCGTGGATCTCACCGATTTTGAGGGTTATGTGGACCCAATAAAGGGTCCTCTAGGGTTTTGTAATGGGTTTATGGGATGTCAGCCCATGAGGTTTTCCCATGTTTAGGCCTTATTGTAAGGGTTTGTAAAATATAAATAAAGAATAATGTATTGTAGAAGGAGAGCTAAGTGGAAGTAGTTCAAGTTTCTTTGTGCAAAGGAATGTATGTGCGTTGAGGCTTTGTGCTCGACTATGATTTTGTAGAAGGTGAAAATGTTGTGATAAGAAGTTTGGCTCTGTGCATTTGACCTGGTTTTAGGAAGGATGATCTATTTCTTAGTGTCCAGATCCCCTGTCTGGTGCAGAGCTCAACTTTGTGGCTTAGTGCACATGATTGAATGAATGTAAGATTCTGGAAAAATATAAAGAGGTGAAGTGGTTTGTGGACGTAGCCCCTCCCTAGGGTGAACCATGTATATCTGGTGTCTCATGGTTTTCTTTGTGTTGTGTTATTTCTGTTATGAATATGCTTAGTGCTTTGATTATGATGTGTGATAGATAGATCCTTTGTTGCTTAAGTATTTTACTTTTGTTAAGGGTAAATGAATGCTAGATTTAACTTATAATGCTAAGTGTTAAGTGCTCAAGGTATATCGCCAATTGTTGTTACTACGTCGATCTATATTTGATTGTGTTCTATGGTGTTAATAGGGTTAATAAACTAATGCATGTCACTTCCTATGTGTTATCAAAATATTCTGTGCAGTACTCTTATCACAGTTTCGTGTCCCATCCTGGTTACAGACACCTGCGTCCTGTAACCCCCCTGCTTCTACCTCGGGTGAGACTTCTCCTGCTTTGCAGGTGATACCAAAAGGGTCGGTAGTCGGGGTTTTGTTGGTGCACTGTTAAGCGTTGAACCCTAGGTCTGCCCCTGTGCTAACACCTCCTCATCTCGGGGAAGAGTCTTTTCTTTATATATTTTTAATTTTAATTGTCTAAAGGGGTTGGCAGAAGCATAGAAGAGATTTCTTTGAGCATTTTGTAATCTTTCTAATTTATAATGGAATATCAGTCAAAAGTATAGAGTCACTCTTACCAAAGATTCTTGTGATGGTGTTTTTGAAGTATGTCCATTTCTATGTGTATGTAAATCTTATCTTAGTTTTAATTTAAATGTGTGTTATTCAATGTTTAATTGGAAAATACATGATCACAATTCATCTGTGTTTGATGCTCTGATTCATATCAATTAAACATTCCATAAATTTCCTCTAAAGTTGCATTAAGAATTCGTCCTCAGTT
Source organism: Picea mariana (assembly GCA_032191745.1). Classification (NCBI taxonomy): domain Eukaryota; kingdom Viridiplantae; phylum Streptophyta; class Pinopsida; order Pinales; family Pinaceae; genus Picea; species Picea mariana. The sequence goes on along the minus strand of JASDQU010245356.1, from coordinate 125,607 downwards.
ATATGCTCTTAGTGTAATGGGTTGTTGAATTCTCTTTTCTACCACCATGCCGCTACAATATTATTGACTAATAAAACATCATCTACCTTTCCTCTATTTTCTTGATAGCTCTACCACCAATCACTGATAGTTCCCTTTGCAGTAAATTTGACTCCATGCCTAATGGATTCTTTTTCACCTCTGTCATCAACCACTTCTTAAAACCTTATTTTCATTTTAGATCTGGCCACTGAGCCTAATACATAGTGAGATAGTCCTCTCTGGTTTGGAAAGGCCAGATTCCAAGCCTAAAGTTGGTTTGAAGGTTATCTTTGTGATTTGCTTCCTCATCCCAAGCAATTTATATAGTGCTAACAAAACCTTCTTCATCCAACTCGGGGATATTGGTTTGAGTTTGGCACTTAGTTCCAATCACTTTATTTAAGCATGAGACATGAAAAACAAGATGGATCTTAGAATGACTAGGCAAAGCTAACTAGTAGGCCACATGCCCCACTCGCTTGAGAATGGTATAAGGACCATAAAATTTGGGAGCAAGTTTCTGATAGTGTTCATCTTTGAGTGAAGTTTGCTTATAAGGTTTCAAATGAAGAAACACTTGGTTCCCTTCAACAAATTGACGTTCAGAACGACCTTGATCTACTTGTTGCTTCATGTGATTTTGATCCATGACCAAATTTTCTTTGAGGGTACAAAGAATGGCCTCTCAGACTATAATATTTTTGTCAACCTCTTGAACCTTTGACACGCCTGGCATGTATGAGAGAATCGACGGTGGCTTTTGTCCATAGACTGCTTCAAAAGGATTCATGTGAGTAGCGATATGGTAAGAGGTTTTGTACACCCATTCAACTAGGGGTAACCACTGAGCCCACTGATTTTGTCTGTCGGATGCAAAACACCACAAATATGTTTCCGAACACTTGTTGAGAACTTTAGTTTGGCCATCAGTATGGAGTTGAAAGGCGTGTTGAGATGAAATTAGGTTCCCTAGAGCCTGAACAATTCTTGCCAAAAATTACTAGTGAAAGTTGGATCTTTATAAGAAATAATAAAATGAGGCATGCAAAGAAGTTTGAAGATATTATCCACAAAAATTTGAGCCACAGTGGATGTGGTGAATGGATGTTGAAGATCACAAAAATGAGCATATTTGGAAAGACGACCGACTACCACCATGTTGATTGAATTATTTCCCAATTTAGGTAAGCCAACAATGAAATCCATAGAAATATCCCTCCAAATCGCAAGGGGAATTGAAAATGGTTGGATTGTGCCTAGGGCTTTGACTATTTCTCCCTTGTTGCATTGATAGACATCACATTCAACCACAAATTGTGGACGTCCTATTTCATACCATCCCAGAAAAAAATAATGTTTGACCCTTTCTAGGTTTTGGTAAACCTAAATGCCCAGTTGTTGGTGGAGCATGAAGCTCAACAATAACTGTGGATTTAAGTTGCGATTTTTTGCTTAAATATAGTCAAACTTTTTAGAGAATCTCTTCATTGTGCCAAGACTACCCTGGAGAAGTTGGAGAATGGTGTTGCAATTGTTGGATCATGTGAGAGAGTCTGGGGTCTTGCAACTATTCCCAAAGAATAGCTCGGAGCCAATCTGGTACAATGAAGGAGAGGGAAAAGAGGGACCCTTCTTCTTCATACTTCCTGGAAAGAGAATCAACAACCACATTTTATTTTCCCTTCTTGTAAATGATATCATAATCATATCCAAATAGATTGGTCACCCATTTTTGTCGCTTCCGGGATGAAATTCATTGTTCCAGAAAACACTTGAGGCTTTGATGATAATTTTTAATTTGGAAGTGTTGCCTCAAGAGATAAGGATGCTAGAGATCCACGACATGTACAATAGCCAACATTTCCTTTTCATATGTTGATTGGCCCAAATGTCTCTTCGAAAGTTTTTTACTAGTGAAGGTCAAAGGCCTGCCATCTTGCATGAGGATTGCCCCAATTCCTTTTCCTAAAGCATCACATTCCTGGACAAAAGTCTTTGTGAAGTCAGGAAGAGCCTGGACAAGAGTCATACACATAGCCTCTTTCAAGTCATTGAAGGATTGATCAACGACTGGAGTCCAAGTGAAAGAATTCTTTTTAAGGAGAGCAGTGAGAGGTGCGACAAATTTGCCATAATTCTGAACAAACTTGCGATAATACCCTGTTAAACCTAGAAAACCACGCAAGATATTAAGAGTTTTAGGGTGAGGTCGATCCTTCAAAGGTTCAATTTTCTCAGGATCCACTCGTACACCATCCTTGCTGACAATATGACCCGGTTACTCCTCTTCAAAGGCTCCAAACGCACATTTAGATTGTTTGAGGAAAAGTTTGTGTTGAGAGAGTAGTTAGATAACTTGATCCACATGGGCGAGATGGGATTCCCAAGTTTTACTATAGATGAGAATATCATCAAAGAAAACTAAGACAAAATGACAAAGGATTGAACAAAAGACATGACTCATGAGACTTTGGAAAGTGGAGGGAGCATTACACAAGCCAAAGAGCATGACCAAGAACTCATAGCGACCCTCATGAGTTCTAAAGGAAATCTTGGGAATGTCTTCCTCTTTCATACATATCTGGTGGTAGCCAGAACAAAGATCAAGTTTAGTAAAGTACTAAGCATCACTCAACTCATCCAATAGGTCATCAATGACATGAACGAGAAATTTTTCTTTGATGGTGAGTTTTTTTAGGATGCGAAAGTTGGGGAACATGTGCCAAGTGTCTTCTTTCTTGAATACCATGACCAGAGGAGAGGATTATGGGTTGGTACTAGGACGTATAACACTTGCTTCAAGCAATTCTTTAAAAATTTTCTCAATTTTGTTCTTCTAGGAAAAGGGATGATGATGAGGGCGAACAATGGGAGGAAGGCTACCCAGTACTAGAGGAATGGAATGATCATGAACACTATGAGAAGGGGGAAGTCCATGGGGAGTGGAAAAAAATGCTTAGTGTTTGGAGAAGATAGATTGGAGGTCGGGATGGAAAAAGGGTATCTTGATTTCTTGAATGGAATGGAGTTGGGAAATAATTCCCGAATGACCTTTTTTGAGGATCTTTTCCATTTGATGGGAACTAATGATCTCGGGGGGGGGGCTGTTGTGATGCCTTGGGAATTATATTGTTGTCCCTCCTGTTGTAATTGCATGGTTAATTCCTTAAAATCCATGAGGATGGGTCCCAAAGTTTGTAACCATTCAACACTGAGCACAATGTCACAACCACTCATGTCGATAGAAAACATATGAGATTCTAGGTGGTATTGACCAATTTGTATGTGCACATTTTCACAATGCCCACCACATTTCATGGAACCACCATTGGAAATCATTATTTGAAAATTGTTGACAACACATATATAGCAATTGATTTCATGGGAAATGCGGTGATGAATAAAATTGTGCGTGCTACAACTGTCAATGAGGATGATGACCTTCCTGTGCTTAATGTAGCTAATGAGCTTGAGGGTTTGGGGATCAACGAAGCTAGTAAGGGCATGCAACGAAATCAATGGTTCAACTTCTGGTGGATTAGAGGGTGGAGTAGGAGCATTTGTTGGGGGTAGGTCTTCCACTGGGGAAACTTTGACCTCCTCATCAACAACATCCTTAGAAATGGCCATAATTTTTTTTTGTTACTTACACTTATGCCCCAGAAAATATTTTTCGTCACAATTATAGCAAAGAAATTTGAGTTGGCATTAAGCCATTTCTAATCGAGTTAATTTATGGATCTTGAGAGGAGTGGCAGGAGGGGTAGGATTGATGGGTCGAGTGCAAGGCATAAAGTTAGGGTTTTCAGTTTTGGGCAGAGACAATATGTTGGGCTTCCTTAGCTCGTTGAGTAGCTTCCAACCAAGTTTGAGGGCGATCCATTAGGACTTGGGTGTGAATTTCATCCTCGAGGCCACTGATAAATCATTCCTTGAAGAAGGCATCTAACATGCCCTCTATTTGGAAATCCAAGTGCTCAAAGGAAAATATAAAGTCTTCCACTATGCCAGATTGTTTTCAACTTGGTTGAATGACCTAGATAGTGGGTGTTAGTGTCAAAGTGTCCATAAAGCTCTGCAACAAACTGTGTCCAAGAAACATACCCTTGGCATGTTTTTCTATGCCATTTCCACCATTTCCGGCATTCAAAATCCAGATAGAGGACACAATAATGAAGTTTGGGCAACTCATTAGTAATGTCATGCAAGGAGAAATAATATTCCATTTGAGTGACCTAGCTTGTGGGATATGAGCCATCAAATTTGTTCACCTCAACTCTGGGAAGATGGGGGTCACAATGAAGGGAGTTGGAATGAAAGGCCATATTATGGGAAGATTCCTCACCTTCATAGTGTGAAGGTTGTTCATAGGAGGGAGAACCATGGGATTGTTTTAATAATTGGTTGAAAGCGATGGTGAGGGAGGCCAATTCACCCTTAACTTCTTCAAATTCACTAGTAACTTTGGCCTCAAAGGTTGCCAATTTGGAATTGGTGGAAGCGATGTCATAATTCACTCTCCGGATGTTGTTTGTGTGTTGTTTGGATTCAGATTGCAGGTGAAGGAGTTCTTGGTTGCGGGTGGTGGCCATTTGGGAATGAGGGGTGTCTGGGAGGCGAAGTGGGTCCATGGAAAAAAGATGAAGAAATGATATATATGATGGTGATCATGGCTAAAAGAGGAATGCAATGGGATATGTGTCAAATAAGGGTGCCAAGAAGGGTGGGGGGTGTTGACGACGATTTTTGTCAACATGATTTAGCCGACAAAGAATTGCTAGGCTGATCCCTCTCCAGTCACACTGCTTGCACAAAGTTTCGCTCACTCTCGTTAAGGTTGGCGCAATGTTTTTGGAGAAATCATCGTGGCACTTGACGTATTGCTAAGCATGGCCCTTTTTCTTACTCATATTATTTGCACTATCCTATTTCTCCATGATACAACATATACATCTCCTTACTCTTCACCTTATGTTGTCCTATACCTCTTTATTACCATGAATTGTGTTCTAATAAAGAGAAAGTAGACCAATTATCTAAACTTCATATCATAAACCCATCATACTACTTCTTGCCTCTTCTCCGCACTAGCTCACATGCTTATTCGCTCATTGAAATGTGACCCAGAATTTTCAAGGACCCATCCTTGTCGGGGGCATACCATGGAGCACCACCTCTCATACACCTTCAACACAAGTGTGTGTCATATATTCTAATGGAACCAACACCAGAGACACCATTCATCCCACTGAGGCCTCTCCACATCTCGACGTTCCACCAGTTGAAGAAATATTACCTCAAGAATTCCTTGAGAACCCTACTGCACCACTTATCCCTGATTTCCCCCCCTCCAGGGGAAAATCTTGGTTTTGAAGACAATCCCTCAATCCATTACTCAAATTCCCTTTTTCTACCCCCCATCTGGAGTTCAAGCATTTCAGGTACCCACAATGCTTACCCTTCCCAACATGGTGTTTTCCATCCATGTATGGTATCTACACCCACCCATGATGGTTCCTCAACCATCTCTCCCTCCTCAACTAGAGGGAATCCCAATGCAAATTTCAGTACAAGCTTCAGCCACACCACCTTCACCCCCAACTGCTAGCACCACTACCACTGCTGGGGGAAAATGAAAGAAGAAGGAGCCCACAACTCCACTTCCTCCCAGAGTTCAGCCTCCTTGCGCACTATGTGAAAGAGAGGGACACCCCACTAATAGATGCCCTACTCTTCCCAAGTTACACAATCTAATCCAACTCCCTCGAGCAACCACATCGCTCGCTGCTTCGCCAAGCACATCTAGTACTGCTACTGCATCCTCCACTGCATGCAGTAAAGGGTTGTGAACCAAATTTTCTTGTGCCATCTGTTCAGCATATGGCCACTACAATCATCATTGCCCAACTCTACCTCAGTTTCTCCATACGCTAGTTGCAGTACACCAAACCTTTCAGCAAGAGCCCTCTCCGCCACCACTTTTTGGTGCTCACATCATTGACATTCGTTATGTCTCTTCATTAGTCCCTGAGCGGATGAGATGCCCTTACACTCTTTGTGACTCACTTGCTCACTTCGCATACCAGTTTCCTTTGATTGTTGCGTACTGAGGTCGTCATTCAACCCCTATTCAACCACATCTGACCTCCTCACCACTGGTCCTACACTCTCTAGATACTGTCAATATTACCTCCCCTAAACCTGAGTTACTTCCCATCCCTCCATGGTTCACAGATTGACTTTCTGAGGACATTCCCCCCAATCCTATCAATTCTCTAATAAATTTCCCACAGGAAATCTTGCCCCCTACCAAAGTTTATCACCCACGACGTCTAGACATTTGGTTTATGTCAAGCGAACCATCGCGCCCTGTATGTGATATCTCCTCTACGTCTTCACCACTTAAGGACAATCACACTTTGACAATCACCCCTGTAACCTCCTCGAATCCCCTATTTTCTCGCATTTTCCACTGCAACGAAGATATCTTGGAGGAACTCACTACCCTCGATTTCCCATGGAATGCGCTCCATCACCGAGTGCTTTTTCTCTCACAGAAAGCCTTTCACCCTCCTAGCCAAGCCTTCGTATGTGCAATCGAAACCAAGGATTTTATTCCTTCAGGGCATATAGACTGGTTCAACAACCCTATTCCTGCTTTAGATGCTTTTGAAGAAGGAAACATGGCCAATATCTCCCCCACCATCAAAATCAACATTTCCATCAAACCAAAAATCATAGAAGAAAACACCATTGGCGTTGCATGCTCCCCTAAAAAACTCACAACTTACAAAGCTCTCTTTCAGGAATACCGAAATATTTTTTCCTAGTCATATACGGAGATGTCTGGCCTCGATCCTTCTATAGTCGAACATTGCATCGACACATGGCCAGATGTAGCCCCAGTTCATCAAAAGGAGTGCCCCCTTCACCCATCCAAAGCGGTGGCTATCAAAGCTAAAATTGACAAGTTACACATTGTTGGGTTCATTTACCCCATTTTGTATACCTCATGGGTTTCCAACCCCATCCCCGTTAACAAAAAACAGGGCATTATTCACGTCTGCATTGACTTTCACGATCTCAACCACACTTGTCCCAAAGACAACTTTCCAACCCCTTTCATCGACGAAATTATTGATGACTATGTCGTCCATGAGGCTTTGTCCTTCATGGATGGGTTCTTCGGCTACAATCAAATCCAAATCCATCTAGTAGATTAGTATAAAACCACTTTTACTACCCCGTGGGGTACTTTTTCTTATCATGTCATGCCTTTTGGACTCAAGAACGCAGTTGCTATGTTTCAATAGGCCATAACTTATGTTTTCCATGATCTTGCTCACATCATCCTCACTTGTTTGGACGACCTCATTGCTCGATCCAAGAAGCAAACTCAACATTTAGACGACTTATGCATCATTTTTTAACGATGTCGCTAGTACAATATCCGCTTGAACCCCCTCAAGTGTGTATTTTGCGTCACCGCCGGACGCCTTCTTGGGTTCATTATCTCCCAACACAGCACGATAGACCCTCTCAAGGTCCAAGCTATCACAAAAATTCCACCACCTAGGAATTTACGCCAACTGCAGAGCCTACAAGGCAAAGCTAACGTTTTACGTCGCTTTGTCCCAGATTACGCCACTCGTGCGCATGGTTTCGTTTGCTTATTGCATCATGATATCCCATTTCGATGGGATGAACATGCTCAACCCGCTTTTGATGATTTGAAAGTGGCCATATCCAATGCCCCTTTGATTAGTCCTCTAGACTATGATTGCGATTACATCCTCTAATTGTCAGCTTCCATCATCTCAGTAGTAGGAGTCCTCGTCCAACTAGGGGATGATGGGCGGGAACATGTAATTTACTACATCAGTAAAAATCTTTCAGGACCACACCTGAAATACAATCATGATGAGAAACTCACCCTCGCAGTTGTCCTTGCAGTCCAAAAACTACGACATTATATCCTGCTTCGAACTACCAAAGTCATAGCAGATTCCAACCGCATGTAGTACTTGCTTAGTCGATGACAAATAACTGTTATATGTTCTTTATCATCAGATATTGTTCATGTCGGGTATTTGGTTTTTATGTGTGCAGGTACTTGGTCATCACAAACAACACAAGCCCTTCAAGTATATGTTCGACACTAGCATGTAATTAATCCCTCTGAAAATCAATTGCATCTCCCAGTCACACCCTCTGACGTTCACCTTTAGGGTCCTTATATTCAGATCTGCAGTACCATCACCTCTACTTCATTTTCGTACTGTCACCCGATAGCACTCTCCTCCACATGAGTTGTCCCATTCATAGTTCCCCTTGGAAACTTGACACTCATGCTTCTTTCACCCCCTAGGGATGGGAGTCCCGATAGTCTTATGCGCTTTTGAGAATAAGCCACATACTTCTTATCATCATATTGCTAGCTTTCCCAATGGGCTCCCAGGTTATCTCATCTCGGTTCTATTGACTGCACCTCTACAGTATCATTATCCCTCTATCTCATCCACCATCAGTTTGACCATCTACAGATTTTCTTCCATTCAGTTACCTCATACAGAAACCCACTCATGGGGCCCCCACCCTCCACCAGTTCTCTTCACAACTTGCACCCTCACAGGCCAAGCCATCTCACACTAGAGCACCTATTTATGTATTTGTACACTCATCCCAAATTATTCTTTATTTATTTGGTAATTATAAAAATTCTTTGTTTTCAACATTTACTTATCTTTTTGTCATCACCCTTGATGACCTTCTTCTCCCGGCAATGCAACCCATGTCACCCTTGGTTGGGGCACCCACTCTCCTTTTTTCATCCTGACATTTTTCATGAACCCCGAGTATCCCAAAGTCCATGTACCTCTGATCTCTGAGTTTGTCCACTTTGTTAAGCCTCTGGCACAGTTTAACCCCATATCTAGTCGTCCCCTTGACATTAGATACCGTTTTATGGTTGTTGCAAATCGTCCTTCAACATACCCCAACCAAGGGCGGTCTCGAGTCTCACCACATCTTGACTTATTTCATGTTTCCTATCAGTACCTGATCTCATCTCAATGGATTTCACGAAGCCCTTTGCTTCTTGGAGTCGCGTCTCCCTTTCTGTCGACATCATCACAGTTTCCAGAAGGGCGACAATATCTTGACTCTCGTTACCTTTCCAATGAGGAGTCTCGGATGACACAAAGAGGATCATCATTGCTCTTTGATTCCGTTGACCCCCATAACATTCGACTTCAACAAAATCTCATGTTACGGTGGGTCTTACTATGCAACTATTACAATTGGTTTATACTAGCTGAAGACCTCTGAAGTTGTTAGGCCATCAATGCCTACGAGTCATTGACACTTCTTATAGGTGTACTTACCTCATTTCATAGTATGTTCACCATTCATAATTGTCATATGTTGTTATCAACTACCCTAGAGGGCGCTACAGTTATCTACATCAGCATACATCTTCAGTTATTGTCTTACATTTTGGGTTACATGACACGAGCACGAGGCATGCCCGCCTCGTTTGTATACATATTTTCTTTTTTCTCCCTAGAGAAAGGTTTGGGTCCCACAGTTTCCCCTCTCCCTTCGACGGATCGCTCTTGCAGTTCCTCTTAGTACTCTTCATTACCATGGCACTCTCAGTAGAAGAAACATTGATGTATTTCGGCTATATGTATGCTCCTAACCTCACACATCATGGGGCATATGTTATCATTGAAATTTTGTCCGCAACATTGCATGCAATTGGTTACAAAAATATAGCAATTCCAACAACAATTAGTTCACCTGCATCACAAAAATGCATTTCAAAAGGAAAAAAATATATAATTGGGCAAGAATTGACATGCGCAAATTCACTAAAGGAAGCGCGCACATAGTGCGCGAGCCAACAAAGCCCTTAGAGCGTACAATGCGCCAAATGTGCAACTGTGTACAAGAAAAGCCGCGCACTCCTATGAACGACACATTTATGGTTCTTGACGCCCCCCCAACCACTTATGGATCGGCTCCCAACCTGATTTGACCTCCATATCTGAGCAAAATTTGAATGGGGGGCTGGTCACACCAAGAACCAATTATATTTTTCCTTGAAGAAATGCTATAAATGAAAGCCTAAGAAACCAAGATCTTCAGAGTATTGTTATGTTACCTCAATTCTCCCTTGTGAATCCTCTTTTCTCCTTGGAGTATTTAAGCATCATTGCAATAGGCCATTCCACTCACCTCTTGAGAGAATAGGCATTGATTTTCTTCATCATTTTCCATTTTTCTTCCATTGTAAGAAGAGCTCTCCATTAGGGAACTCAAGAGCCCTCCCAAGGAGGAAGAGGGGACCCATAAGTCCTCATTTTTCTCTACGGTGTTTTGCCAACTAATATAATTATCCATTGGTTCCATTATCTTGGTCATTGGTTGATTGTTTATGGTTCTAAGTTTCTTATGCATTCTAGTTTTTATTTTCTTAGTTTTTTTAGTTTGTTTATTTGTTTATTACATGTGTTTGGCTTGTTTAACCCACTCACGAACTTTTTTCTTGTCTAGCAGACCCAACTAGGCATGCAAGTGTCATTGTTTTGCTCACCCAAGTGATGAAACAAACACAAGACCAATATATCATCACTCGCTGATGGAAAATGAGGAAATCAGGCGACAGATCCAAGAGCTGCTTCAAAAGGGGCACATCAGACCCAATTCCTCCCCTTGTTGAAGCCCAATTGTACTGGTGCATAAGAAGGACAGGACGTGGTACCTTTGCATTGATGACAGAGCCTTAAGCAAAATCACAGTCAGGAATTGATACACCATTCCCAGGATTTATGACCTTCTTGACCAACTCAAGGGGGAAAAGTTCTTCAGCAAGATTGACCTGAAGTCTGGCTACCACCAGGTTCCCATCGAACCAATTGATGTATGGAAGATAGCCTTCAAATCTAAAGAAGGTCTCTTGGAATGGCTAGTAATTCCCTTTGGCTTAACAAATGCACCAACCACTTTCATGAGGTTGACGGATGATGCATTGAGACCCTTCACCAACTCCTTTGTGGTGGTATATTTGGAAGGCATCCTCATCTTCATCAGAACATGGGAGGAGCACATGCGGCATATTCAACAGGTTTTGAGCACTCTGCGGCAGCACAAGCTATATGCCAACTTGGAAAAATGATCTTTTGGCATGAACAAGGTCCAATACTTGGGCTACATTGTTGATGAGCATGGGGTACATGTTGATCCATCTAAGATCCAAGTCTTCCGTGACTGGCCAACCCCGACCACACTGACCGAGCTTTGGAGCTTCTTGGGACTAGCCAACTTCTATCGACGGTTCGTGTTGAGATTCTCCCATATTGCATGGGCCCTCGGCCAGGTGACCAAGGGCGGTGGAAGGGCCAAGTTCGTGTGGGGGAAGGAGAAACAATGAACATTCGATGATCTGAAGCATCACTTCTACTCAACTCCAGTACTCTCCTTTCCCAATCTACAACAACCATTCGAGATTGAGATTGAAGCATCTGACTATGCTGTGGGCACAATTCTCACTTAGCATGGGTATCTGATGGCATACCATAGTGAGACACTCTTCAATACTGTCCATAAATACCCCACCTATGACAAGGAAATGTATTCCATTGTACAAGCATGTCGTCAATGGAAATATTACATTCTAGGAAAAGAGACGATCATACACACTAATCACAAGCCTCTGCAGTTCATACAAACACAAGGGAAATTGCAGAATGACTGCCATCAGAAGTGGTCCACCTAACTACAACAATTCCATCTCAACATCAAGTATAAGACATGTATCTCCAATTGTGTCGATGACTGCCTCAGTCGGCCTCTTGTGGCTGCACTCACCACTGTGCCCCATTCCCGTGGACATGAAGCATCAGAGTGGTCCCAACTTTATCAACAAGATCCATACTTCACCACCACCTATCAGCTCTTGGGTACAGGCGCAACTGTCACCAATTTTCAGATTCAAGACAGACTCTTATGCCACCTAGGCCATCTCTGTGTTCCTACAAGTGAGCGTGCAAAGCTGATTTGGGAATCCCACTACAGTCGAGTGGCATGACATTTTGGCGTGGATAAAATTGTGGTCGTTCTTCAGAAACATTTTAATTAACCAAAAATTCGACAGGACGTCAGTAAGTATATCAGATCTTGCACTACATGTGTCATTTCCAAGCCAACCATCAAGAAGTAAGGCTTATACACCCCTCTTCCTATTCTCAAGAATCCTTGGGAATCCATATCAATGGATTACATGTCTGGATTATCGTACACCAAGCAAGGAAATGACTATGTATTTGTGGTCGTTGATCGATTTTCGAAGATGGGCATTCTCACGACCTGCAAGAAGAATATCACATCAGTCGATACTGCCAAGCTCTTATTTGAACGAGTGTGGGTCCACTTTGGGATTCCATAGACCATCATCTCCAACTGGGACAATAGGTTCCCCGACACATTTTGGTTGAGTCCCTGGTCTCTGTTGGACACCAAGCTCACAAAATCCACTGCGTTCCACCCCCAAACTGACGGCCAAACTGAGGTCGTCAATCGGATGATTGTGCACATCCTGCGCATGTACAATTCTAAGCATCCACGTACATGGGATGAGAGTCTTCCCTATGTTCAACATAGTTACAACATGGCTCTTCATAGCTCCACCAACCATAGCCCATTTCAGGTGGCTCTGGGATTCCAACCCTTGGAACCCATTGATGTTGAACTTCCTCTTTCCACTGCATAGACAGACTCTTCCCATGATCAGTCTACGATCAACAAAGCCACCAGATTCATTGAGCGGATTCAACACATTCACCAGTAGGTCCAAGAGATTTTTCATAAATCCAATGCTAAGTACAATCAATACCATGATCAACACAGGGTACCACACCAGTTTCAGGTTGGCAACAAAGTTTGGCTACATTTGCAGGAGTATCTCTTGGGGCCCCATCGGTGATCAGGATTTATGTAGGAACACAATGAAATACAGAAATACACATAAACGCAGAGATGCAGCGAAAATAAGACTTCATTTCATTAATAACAAATGACTGAAATATGCCTACAGACAGAATGGAAATAAACTAGCTAGGGCGCTGGTAGCTTA